>JAXCGZ010006016.1:55000-79091 GCA_037179515.1 Halocaridina rubra
TTTCAAGCTTAGCTATGTTCTTTTTCAAGTGCGGATTCCAAAAGGGGGCTGCATATTCGAGTTTTGGCCTCACATAGGTTACATAAATATTTCTGAACATTTCCTTGTCCATGTGCCTGAAGGCTACCGTTACATTTGATAAGAATGCATATGCTGCCCTTACTATGCCAGTGTGTGTGTGTGTGTGTGTGTGTGTGTGTGTGTGTGTGGGTGGGTGTGGGTGGGTGATTACCTAATTGTGTTTACGGGAAAGAGCCATATGCTCAACTTCCCGTCTCCTGGTCGGATCCATTTTGCACTTAGTGATACTTATCATAGTGTAGTTACCTAATTGCCTATTTTTAATTACCGTGTGTGTGTGTGTGTGTGTGATTATGTAATTGTGCTTACGGTAAAGAGCCATATGCTCGTAACTACCCGTCTCCTGGTTGATTCCATTTTTATAATACTCAGAGATGCTTATCATACTTGTTCTTAAAATTATGGATTGAGTTAGCATTAACTGCTTCCTCGCTTAGCGAATTCCAATCGTCATTTATATTTACACTAAAAGAGTACCTCCTTACATCCTGCAAGGAAATATTCTTATGAGGCTTCAAAATATATGACCGTTGGTTCTAGAACCAGCCATATCTAAATATCGATCCCTACCCACTCTATCATAACCATGAAGTAATTTAAAACCGTCACCAATTCCTCCCACACACTTTAGCCTCAAGTGATGGTAAGTTTAATTCCCTCATCCTCTCTTCATAATTGAGATTGTGTATTTCTGAACATTTCTATGTCCATGTTCCTGGAGGCAATCATGGCTCCATTCGTCCGTTGCGATACTACAGCTGAAAGTCTTTATAACTTAAATTGGACTGTCCAGGACAGTTCGACGTTAAGTGTAACGGTCCCATTATGGTCACCTAATTATACATAAAAATTCTTTAGCCAAATAGAACAGGAAGTCCGTATTATTCTGTCAATAACTCATTTGCCTGATCACTAATTAAACATAAAAATACTTTAGCCACTTATAACAGGAAGTCAGTATTATTCTGTCAATAACTCATTTGCCTGGTCACTAATTATACATAAAAATACTTTAGCCACTTAGGAAGTCAGTATTATTCTTTCATTGACTCATTTGCCTGGCAGTACGCGTGCTAACTTAATCCATGCCATTAGAAAGGATAATTACTTATCATGAGATGAGTCTCAACATGCAAAATGGTTTTGATAAGAGTGGATAGGGATCAATATTTCAATGTGGCTGGTTCTAGAACTAAAGGTGTAGTCACCGTGGCTCAAACGGTAGCGTCCGCGACTCTGAGGCGTCAGGTCGAGGGTTTGCCCCGTCACGGTCTGAGGTTAGCAAGGGCATGCACTCAGGGTAATGATTACATCTGCTGCTAAAACAAGTCCTTCGCAAGAAGGCAACCGCCCTAACCCTTGGTTGAAAAGGGAGTGCGTGACGTAAAACCGGAACAAACAAACAAACAAACGGTTCTAGAACTAGAGGTCATACTTTGAAGCTTCGTAAGGAAATTTCTTTGCAGGATGTAAGGAGATACTACAGCTGAAGGTTCTTTTGAACTTAAATAGGTCTGTCCAGAACAGTTCGATGTTAAGTCTTCCTTCAGTTACGGTTCTTTTTCTATGCCTACAGCTACACTGAATATTCTTGGATATTCATTACACATCTTTTATTACCCCTTCACATCTGACAAGTCATTACACTCTCCATCTCTGTTGCTCTTTACTTTATGTTTTCTTCGTGCCCAGGCCCGATGAGGACTGTTTTATTTTATTATTTTTTGGCCCGTCCTGGTGTCACAATCATAAAAAAAGAAAAAAGAAAAAAAAATAGTTAACGATTGGAATTTGCTAAGCGAGGAGGTAGTTAATGCTAACTCAAGTAAGATAAGTATCATGGAGTATCAAAATGGAACTGACCACGACGCGGGAAGTTACGAGTATAGGGCTCTTTCCCGTAAGCACAATTAGGTAATCACTCACTCACTCACTCACACACTCACCTGAGAGAACGTTTAGGATATTAATTAAGGGGAATTTTAATCCCAAAGAGAAATTGATTGGAATAATCTCGACACAAGCAATGAAGAAAATGCTTTTGGAATAAGGTTTCTAGATTGCTTACAAGGAAATTTTTAGGTAAAACGACATTATCTGTCAAGAAAAATATATTTGGTTTGAATGATTAAAAATTATTTGAAAAATAAAACACTTTGTACTTGTAAAGCCGAATTTATTGATCAGTAAGAGAATATAGCAGTTTCTTATAAAACTATTACAGATTTCGTAAGGAATTATTAAAGACACAAAATACTTAAGGGAATGTTATATTAACTACATGTAATAAGCAGAGTGAAATTATTATTATTATTATTATTATTATTATTATTATTCTTATTATTATTATTATTATTATTATTATTGTTCTCGTTGGTGACAGCTATCTGGCCACTTAGGAGGGATGAATAGTATGTTGGGAGGAGGGTGATGGAAATGGATATACAGGGTAGGAAAAGGAGGGGGAGACCAAAGCGTAGGAGGATGGATTGCATCAGTGACGACCTGAGGTCTAAAGGTTTGTTGGGTGATGAGGTATGGGACAGAAACATATGGCGAACACTGGCCAGAAACATCGACCCCACATAAAAGTGGGAAAAGATGTAGACGAAGAAGGTGACAGCTATCTGTGTTCTTAAAGTTTAAGTGGTGAATATTCTGCCAAACATAGAAGCTCACACTTTGTTTTGTGGCATTTATTATATATAATACATAACACTAATTCCAATTCTTGAGCTGTCACTTACTGTTACTTGTGAAACAGTATTCGCTAGATTCATTATTATGTAAAATGATACTTATGATAGGGAGAAATAAGCTATAAAAGCCTATAGAACAGAGGTGGCCAAACAGTCGATCACGGCCATTTGTTTGGTTGATCGCCGTTCCCCCACAGTAAGACTTGGCATCAGCTGCTCAGCTCGCCAACATTTATTTTGAACTGATTTTTTTCTTAATTTAGTTTGAACTGATGAATAATTTTTTTTTATTATATAAGTGAGACAATTGTACTCATGTTTTATAGAGCTATGCTATTTGAAAATATTTTCCCCAGTTGACGTAATATTATGTGATTATGTAGTATGGTAAATCGTAGAAGAGTTTCAGTTTTTAGAGAATATCTCGGAATCCAAAAGTCTGACCACCCCTGCTATAGAATATGTACCATTTTCAACACACACGCACGCAAACACACATAATACCCACAGACAAATACAAGAGCACGCACGTAAGTGTTATTAACTTCTGTATTTCTTGATGTCCATATTAATCTGTCATGGTAATAGGACTAATAAGTGGGATTTCCCGTTTTGCACTTCTTAGGCTGAATTCGAATGAAACTTGATGCCTCGGGTCTTTAAAGCGCCATCACATGGTATGCGAGCAGTTCACTCATTTATTGCGTGAGGACCTGCAACCATCCATTTAGAGGTTGATTTCAAAGTTACATATTTGTAAATAGCAGACGTGCTGGGTGTTTGAGCCAGTTGGAGTACATGATGAAGGAAGGCTAAATCTCTGAACCAAGATGTACTGGTCCCAAACTGGGTCTGCACGTTCAATGACAACTTCTTGACCAGTCGTTGAAGGTCCCGGAAAATGTCCAAAGAGTTTCATGGACCCAAAGTTTCCTTCTGTGACATTCTGTCTTCCTGTTCGCACTTCGATGTTATATATGTCTGCAGCTGCGCTGTTACCTTGCAGCACCAATTTTACTCGCCGAATGGGTATAACTCTGCCGATGTTGACTTTGAACCACGGATTGTAATTATCTTGGCCGATGTAACACTCAGCCATATTATTATGGTTATATATTCCATCAACTAAATTTTCTTTTACTCTTACTGCCACTTGAGGAGGACTGCCCTCTATGAGCGATCCAACAGCGTAGTCCTTTGGATTTCGAGTGTAACAGGTCAGAGCATCACTCAAGTTTTCCTCTATGTACCCTTGAACAATGGACATGTCATAAAGTAAACATGATGTACTTGAAGCTGGATCAGGGCACCACAGATTACACCAGTCAGTATAGTAGCAAGAGTTAGTGCATAGGGCATTTGATGGCCTTGTACCAGTCCCACTATTTCGTGCTCCGATTTGGAGCCGTGCGAGTGAAACTACGACTTTCCTCCAGATAATGCCTTTACCCGCATAAGCCATTATCACAGTCAGTGAGAAAATAAGATAGCAATGTGTGATGGCTGTGGTAACTCCCTTGCTAATCATTCTGTCTGCGCAAATTCAAGTTGATATAAATTTCTATAGCTAGAAACATATATAGATACAAGAGGATTCGGGCGTTAGAAATACGTGTATGTGGTTGGTCTGGCTTAATGAAACTGAGCCTTTCCAGTAGCTGAGGAATTCATTTAAAAAAAAATGAGTAGTCACGCAATCCATAATTTAAAAGAATTGTTGGTGTTCTTCATGCCACAAGCATTTACTTAAGTGCCATTAACTAGCAAATTGATTTTTCATCCATACTCATTTATTTAATGTACTTGACTCATACTTTTTTTTTATGGTTGTGACACCAGGACGGGCAAAAGAAAAAAAAAATATACCCTCATCTGGCATGAGCACGATGAAAACATAGAGAAACAGATGGGGAATTGTGTGACTTGTCAGATGTGATGGGATAATAAGTCATGTGAAACGAATATCCATGAATAATCGGTGTTGATGTAGGCATAGAAAGAGAACCGTAATTGAAAGAAGACTTAACGTCGAACTGTCCAGGACAGGCTTATTTAAGTCAACAAGATCCTTCAGCTGTAGTATCACAATGGGCAGTTTGTGCCATGGGCCAGCCTACTACATGGTAAACACAACTGCAAATTTATAGTAAAATGTAAAAAAAATTTAATATCTAAATTGCCACCTATATTTCATTGCTTTAAGTTAATGAGACAAGCTAAACCAATCTTTAAATTCGGATGACATTAGTATTAATATGAATAATGCTTTTCATTACCTATATCATTTTGCCGTGTTGTCATTATTAATCCCCTTTGCAGGGGTGGAAATAGATTGGAGCTGTGAAATAAAAACTGGATGCCCTTCCTAATGCCATGCAGTAGGTGCGATTTTAGGTCTGCCACTTTGAGTCGAGACCTCAAACCACTGCACTACTGCAGTCCCCCTGTCCAGTACTATTTTACCAAACTGTATGTGTGCAGTAGTACAGTACAGAATAGTACTATAATCAATGTATTTTAAGGAATATTAGAACTTGGCAATTGCTATAAACTACCAGAGAATATTATGGCCTAAACACAAATAGTAATCCTCCTTTATGTGTAACTATTAAGTCCCCATTATGGGTGTGGACACAGTGTGGCTGGGAAATTAGGGTTAGATGTCCCTTCTGTCACTCTAAAGTGGGCTCAATTGCAGGTATGTCAACTCAGAGTTCAGAATTTTAACCAGGCGGCTACAGTGATCCTCACCCCCACGATAATGAAATGTCATCATTAAAAGATTAATATAAAAGTCGCTGTGGTAGGGGCAGTAGGGGAGTTGGCATTTATGAAGCGACACAGGTTGTGGAAGAGCCGGGAGGATGGGCTGTGGCACTCCAGCAGTGCCATCTGAACGGTCGCTAGCTCCCTCGTCATTGCCAATAGAGCAAAGTAATACCCTTAATACTTTTTTTTTTTATGTTGGCTACCTCCCAATTGGGGGAGACAGCCAAGGTAGATAGATAGATAATAGTCGCATAATTGCAAGAATAAGCCGCAAGTGTACTAGTCGCCTGTGTTGCTATCAACATAATTGATTCAGCCATATTTTGTAAGTAAAGAAGGCATAAATAAAGGACGGATACAGTATATCATAATTGAAATATAGTTAAATAGTGTTACTCTACTTAAACATTAGGAACTTTCTTATAGTTATCAATGAATTTTTATTCTATGGGCTAAGCACTTAAAAAATATCATTTGCTCATTGGGTATAAAGTTACAAAAATTATTCATCTTTTTACATATGTTTATGGATAGTACACAATTGTTTTAGATAAAATTATTTGCAGTAAACATATTCTAAACCATGATACATTGGACGTATATAATTTCTCTGTCATGCCACTAATAAAGACAGAAACTAAATTAACAAGGAAAATAAAATATTTATAGTACACATGTTAAAAAACTCTGATAAGAAGAACAGTTTTTAGTAGTCACCGTGGCAAAGCGGTAATGTCTGCTACTCCGAGGCGGCAGGTTGAGGGTTCCCGCCCCGCCACGGTCTGAGGTTAGCAAGGATATGTACACAGGGTAACGATTACATCTGCCTAAACAAGTCCTTCACAAGAAGGCAACCGTTCTAGCCCTTGGTTGAAGAGGGAGTCTGTGACATAAAACCAGCTTTATAAGAAGGACACTTTTCATACCTTTGTCATACCATCGATGGAAAGAAAAGAGTAATTCAACAGGAAAGTGTCAACAAGAAATAGAGATAAGTAATTAACAATACTGTACAGTATAATATCAAATATAGGGGACCGGGTAGCATAGCGGTTATATTCTCAACTCGGGACCAGACAGACCTATGATCGAGCCCACCATGGGGCGCTTAAGGGCATCCGACTTTAAATCCCCCAACTCCAATCGTCATAAATTACTCGTTTTTAAGGTTAAGTTACGTTAGGTAGAGTTAAGTCTGGTATGGTCAGTTTCCTCAAAACACATCAAAAACTCATGGGAAAAAACAGAAATTCACTTCCAAAGGGAGACGGGTGCAATAGTACAACTTTACTATAACTTATAATTAAAAGCACAACTAACTTAATTTTCTAGTCTAGCCTGTTCAACATATAGCCAATCTGGATGCAAAATAATAATTCAATGCTTCTTTCTAAACTATTCTTCCCATATTTGAAGGTGGTTGATGTTTCATACTAGATTCTAGGAATGCAGCATTGGCTTAGGAATAAATTTTATGGCCGAATATCTTTCCTGGCACCAAGTCTATTTACTTATCAGAGCCTTGTGTTGTCTTACTCAAGTGATCTATCCCCAAAACTTTATAAATTAATTATATATATTTTATTTTTCACCGAATTTAGCTTTAAAATAATTTAAAAGCTGTTAAGAGCAAGGATAAGGTAAAGAATAATGACCCCTAATACATCATATAACCCCACACATTTTTAAGATATATAGATTGGTATGTAGTCACCGTAGCTCAAGCGGTAGCGTCCGCGACTTTGAGACGTCAGGTCGAGGGTTTGCGCCCCGTCACGGTCTGACGTTAGGAAGGGCATGCACTCAGGGTACCAATTACATCTGCCAAAACAAGTCCTTCGCAAGACGGCAACCGTCCTAGCCCTTGGTAGAAAAGGGAGTCCCTGACGTAAAACCGGAACGAACCACCAGTAAATATGAGAGCGAAAGAATTTTACAAGTAAGTTGTACGTAAGGTTAGGTTAGTTAAAGTTATAGTAGGTTATAGGGTTACTAAGCTTTACTTGAGGATCTGGGGTTTACCAGTCTTTATATGAGCCGTCAAGCATATCATGTCTACTAAAAAAAACCCCTTGAACATCGTACATTGCTGCATATTCCTTCGTACAAGAAGGCCATGTCGCTATGAACATCGTACATTGCTACATATTCCTTTGTACAAGAAGGTCTTGTTGCTATGAACAGCGTACATTGCTGCATATTCCTTCGTACAAGAAGGTCATGTCGCTATGAACAGCGAACATTGCTGCATATTCCTTCGTACAAGAAGGCAACTTGAATATGCAGCCCCCTTTTGGAATCTGCACTTGAAAAAGCATGTAGCTAAGCTTGAAAAAGTTCAAAGACATGCCACGAAACTGGTGCCAGAAGTACGCAATTGCAGTTATGAGGAGAGGCTGAGAAGATTGAGGGGGGATATGGTGACAGTCTTTAAATTCCTTCATGGTAATGATAGAGTGGATAGGGATCGATATTTTGATATGGCTGGCTCTAGAAATAGAGGTCATAGTTTGAAGCTTCGTGAGAAAACTTCTTTGCAGGATGTAAGGAAGTACTTTTTTAGTTTAAGAGTAGTTGATAATTAGAATTCGCCAACCGAGGAGGTAGTTAATGCTAACTCAATCTTAGTTTTAAGGACAGGTTTGATAAGTATCACTAAGTATAAAATGGAAGCGATCAGGAGACGGCAAGATATGTGCTTTGGGCTCTTTCCCGTAAGCACAATTAGGTAATCACTCTCATACACACACACACACACACACACCCACATATATAATGAAATACTTATAGGTGTTACCTGTAACGAAACTGTAGTTCATATCTTTTATCTATATTTTTTTTTAACAGAGTATATACATATTGCCATAATTAGTCTATACTGTCTTAAATTGTAGAGAGATTTTTAGTATTGGAATCAATCTGGAACTATGATTATAATCCTTTGAAAGCCTAATTATTATTAAGAAGTCTCCAAAAGCCAACAAAAAAAGCTGTAATTATCTAAAGAAAATTATCGATATACACGAAAATTGTCATGCAATAGTCCTTTATTGCTCATCTGAGTATTAGTGATTGATTTTATATCTAATGTGACCAAAAGGATATGGTAATAAAAATTAATCCATAAGTCCTTTGAAGTACCATTGCAAACATCAAAGGTTTGTTTTGTCTCGCATTTTTTCACTGGTCATATGTATGGATATGCTTGAATGAGTTGTTGGCCCGAGCAATAAAAGGGTATGTGTTTTTATTCATCTTTCATGTTGTATGCACTCCGATATACTTTTTCCATTTGAGCACTAGACATCTCAAACGTTTCGGGCATTGTTCGATAAATCAGGACCCCACTAATAGCCGTGACTAGAGCATAGCCCAGAAATACATAATGGATCCCGAGTGAAGCTATGCTCCATTTGAATGTATTGGTTACCACAAAGGCTGATCCCCAGCTTATTGCCACAATGATGGCTGCTGCTGTTCCGCGGACGCTACTGGGAGTTCCTTCTGCTAGGAACACCCAAGGGACTGGGCCCCATCCAAAGGCAAAAGTACTCATATAAGACAATAAGGCTAAAACAGGAATAAATGCAATTTTTTTAGAAAGTGCCAGATAGGGTCCTCCCAGCTCCTGAGCCCAAAAGAATGCAGACAAGATGCCTAATGTCGTGCACAAGGCTGCTGTGGATATCAGAAGTAATTGGCGTCTGTGGCACTTGGCTATGAAATAGGCACCCACAAATACCCCTAAGAAATTTACCACCCCAAGTAGAGTTGTAGAGGTACTGGCATCCATGAAATCTCCTCCAGCCTCAAAAATGGAGGAAGCATAAAAAATGACAGCATTAATGCCTGTGGTTTGTTGGGCCACCATAAGAGCTGCACCTACACTGACAGGCCACAGATTTGGGGGTTTTGTTAAGTCCAAAAGACTTCTCTTTTTCTTCTTCGGATTTTTATCTTTCCTGCTCTCGCAAGATAGATCCAGTTCCTTTTGCTCCTCTTCTGCCAGTTCGGGTGTTTGTCGCAATTTTTTCAATGCTGCTAAAGAAGATGACCTTTTACCTGAAAAAGTAAATATTTCAGATATGCAAATGTTTGATGGTGATGAGTTTATATCATCATCTAAGTTATTATCAACCTGTAATATAATCTACCAAAAAGAGAATATTAAGTAACATATATTGAATATACTTTGGTGAATTTCAACTGCATTTTCCTTTTGTACTGTCAGTGGTATATATATTTTTTTATTTTATGACATTATTTGTGTATTTCTTATCTGAGAATGGAAATAACCATAATACTGTCACTGCTTCAGTTTGAGTCTTGAAGGAGGACCACAACAAAACTAATTCTTCATTAAGCTAATGGTATTTATTGTCGTTTATTTATTTATTTTGAGTATTAAATCTGTTTTGCCTCACACACTTATGGATCTCATTTCTTAGTGTCATGATAAATATTAGTGCAGTAATGAAAATAATGTGCAAAATTTGATAATGAAAATGTAGATTACTCATAGTGCGATAATTGTGATGTGTTCAGTGCAGGTAAAGAATTATCTATATATATGCAACTTATTAAGCCATGTTCGGTTTTATGCCACGAACTCCCTTTTCTGCCAAGGGCTAGGATGATTGCCTTCTTGCGAAGGAATTGTTTTGGCAGATGTAATCCTTATCCTGAGTGCATGCCCTTGCTAACCTCAGACCGTGACGGGACACGAACCCTCGACCCGACGCCTCAGAGTCGCGGACGCTACTGCCTGAGCCACGGTAACTGCTAATTATTCCATGTTACATAGTTATTATCCAGGTGTATTTGATAGAGTACTGGATTGCAAATATGAACAGATATATCTATTATATATGAATTTTATGAATTCCTTTTATTGTAAGAGCAATATGATTGCTGTGCTTTTGATAAGTAAGAGTAAAAGGTAATTTCCCACAAGTAAAATGAAATTTCCCTAATGTTGGATATTAGTAATAAATATAATTCTGATAAATGTATACCGTATATACTCGTGTAATGTGCGACTTTTGAAGACCTTTTTTTGAAGCTAATTTTAGGGGAGTCGCATCATACACGAGGTATAAAAATAATGTAATTACTGCTGCCCTAGGCTACGCCACTGACCAAACTATATATTCATTTACTCTAGTCAAAAAGTACAGCCGTACTTAAAATAAACATGATTATGATAAAAGCAATGCTTTACTTAAGTGTCTCCAATAATAATGCATGTAATATTTACATGTTAGTATCGTATTATAAAACACAAACATTGCGAATAATTATAAGAAATTTTACTGATCGAGACTACCATCTAGGCCTGTGTTTTTCCAAATCAGCTGATTGTGGTAAACTAGAGAACGCAAAAAGGATTTTCTTTTACTTGTTGAAAGAAACAATTATCATGTGTTCTTTCATGCCCAGTAGTTTTGATTAAAATACTTTTCTTTCCCATTTTATTTACTGTCGACTTTGAAGGCATATTGAAGTTTAATGGAGTTTCATCCATGTTGCCAATGCACGATAATTTATAGTCATTAGCTTTGCTTCTTTAATTTCATAACATCTTATATTAATTCGTGTTGTAATAAAACCTTGACAATTGGTAAAATGTAAAAAAATAAATCAGTCCTATTCTACTTGATGTCATATGTACCATAAGTACAGTAATTGTTTACGATCGTATGATAGTTGAAATGATACAAAACAGCTGTTAGCCAATTCCGTTGATAACAATAACAGCTGTTTCTCGTTCGGTTTGTTTATAGCTGTATGTGCTTACTTCTATCATTCTCTTTTACTTTTTTTAACTTTTTAAAGATGGGATATGGAGCTGGGAGAAAATAGGTTAGTGTACAGTGATCCTTCACTGGATCGCGTTTCTTGGCTCGCGTTTTCACTGCTCCACGTTTTTTTTTTTTGGCAGATTATTTTTTTTGGGGGGGGTATATGCAAAAATATTAAAATATTAAAAAAATTCTCAGTATTTTCATTTCTTTTATTGAAAAAAACATAATTCATTATCTAATTGATAAAAAAATTTATTTCTCAGCCTACGAATAATAAAACAGTAAAAAATAGTAAAAAACATAAATTTAGATATATGTACGTACAGTATAACTCACTGTATTGCATCATGCAAAATAGTGTCCGATAGCGTACAATGTATTGGGGTCGCAGCTACGTGAGCTAGCATATATATTTATATTTCCAGTAGTTTCATGATTTTATTGATAAAAAATCGTATTTCTTAGCCTAAGAATAATAAAACAGTAAAAAATAGTCAAAAACATAAATACTAACAGTATTGCAACATGTAAAATATGATACCGCTATCAGAATTTTGGACAGAGGCTTCCATCATCTTCCACTGTCTCGCCTCACTCGTTCAGTCTAACTCACGTATGCACCGTTCACGTTGTGCTTATTAATACGTTTTGCTTGTGATTTTTTTACTCGCATATTTTAACCTTTGCAATGCCTTCCAAGCATCCTTCATCTTCTAAGGCTTCTTGTAGTGAGCCTAAGCGCCAAAGGAAAATGTTAATCATAACAGATAAGGTAAGTTTACCTATCACGTACATATAAATTTACGTTGCATGCTGTTATTTATAAAGTAAAGGGTGGTTTTTTAACAGTGCAGGGAAGGTTTATACAGTAAACGTAAAAATAATTGTAATATAGCTATGTACATGAGTATGTCATATAAATTTACGCTTGCATGCTGTTATTTATGAAGTAAAGGGTGGTTTGTTAACAGTTAGGGAGAGTTTATACGGTTTATACGGTGTAAACGCAAAAATAAATTAAAATATCTATGTACATATAGGCTGTTCCTACTCTGCGATTTTTTTGTCTCGCGCCGGGTCCCGGAACTGAACCCTCCGATAATGGAAGGAACAGTGTATAGTGATTTGGTCTCTCAAAAAATAAACTCGCATGATATAAGAGATACATGATAAAATTAATTTTTATGGGTGAAAATTTGGTGGTCGCACAATATTCGAGATCGCACGATAAACGAGTACAGTATATATGGTAATATATTACTTCAAGAGTAAAATGTTCACAAGGGTTAAGTCTTCACAAACAAATGTGCCGGTCTATATACAAGGACCATGAACCACCTTATAAGGGGGTGACCGAGTTTTAGTACCATCTTGACTTTGTGGGAGAAAAGCACAATGGGGATTCCCTATGCTCTTGCTCCATCCCATTTAATCGACAATTGTAACATACGGGGACCACGGAGGTGGTATTCTGATCCTCTGTGCCAGAAGAAGGAAAGAAGCAGATCTAGAGAAAATGAGGTACAGGATGCTTATCTCCAAGAAAAAAGTATTAAAAATTAGAAAAGTGCTTCATTATAACAAACATGTAGTTTTTCATTGCACTAGTGATATCTTCATAGACAGAGAGCAGTTACATGAAAGAAATCTAAACTTACCTGATCGAGTGAGGTAAAAAGGAGTTTCAGGCAGTGGAAGTAAGAGGATCAGGTGAGGAAGACTCAGTGCGCATCCCAGCCATGCCAGACCTCGCCATGATAAATACTGACCAGCAGCATAGCTTACAAGAATTCCTAAAACGTGAAAATGTGGATTATATATTTATGCCAGTGAAGACGGTCTTTTTCCTGTTAGCGAGAGGTTCTCTGGCAATATTGCCCATGTACATATAAGTTTGTTCTCACTGTTTTTAAGTGTTGAGCTACAGTACGGCTATATGCATACCATTTGCACCTGAACTCAAGATACAGTTGGCTACATCATTGGCCTGCCATTTACAGTGAATTTTTTATTGGTGTGACATTGGGACAGGCAAGAAAATTGCCCTCATCAGGCCCGGGCACCAAGAAAACATGGCGATAAAGAAAAAAAGCAGCTTAAGGACAGGGTAGTAGTAAGAGAACGATAATAGGAAAAGGACAGGTGGAGGAAATAGTGTAAGTAATGAAAACTTAGAAATATGGCAGGATCAGGCCCTGAAATGATGATAGATCAGCTTTTTAAAGGAAGAAAGGTCATAAGAGTTAGTGAAGACAGAAGGAGGAAAAGAGTTCCATAATCTAGATGTGAAAGGGAATAAGCATGCACTGCACTGGCCAATCTGCAAACTACAAATCTCATTATTCATACCGAGTAAACTGTGGAAAACCTTATTTATCATAGTTTATTATTATTTTCAACTCTCACAAGTAATTCTTAGGAATTTCCTGAATTCTTACCTAAATTGCCTAAAAGAGCCGGGAAAATCACCAACACGTTCCTCAGATCCAGTTGAACCATTTCGGGCATCAAGACAGACCCACCCACGGCTTGCACACCCACGCACGTCCCAGACACAAGACGCCCCAATATCACGCCTCTCACACCTACTGCGCTGGCAATCATGGCCCAGGCTGCAAAAAGATATACAGTATTTATTTATATAGTTATTTACTTGAATATGACATTATGCATTAGAAAGTTTTGTATATGACTTATCGAAGCTCCTTTCAAGTATTTTCTCATTTGCACTGAGATTATTCATTAAGTCTTAAAATCTAATCGGGATCATATCCTTCTGTACAGCTTTGCACATTGTCAAAATTAGTAAATAAATGATATTGGAAAAATTGTAGTAAGAAAAAGTATGTTCTTATCACACCTACATAAGTTTCATGACGTTTCTAAACTACCTTCATCTTCAAAAGAAAAAAGATTGCCAGCATTTAAGCTGACAAAGATTCCTATAATTCCTCAGAGACGATAACCATATATGAATGTATAGGGGCAGGATCACCTGGAGACCTTATCGTACTGGTGATAAAAAATAAGCGACTTAGAGTCAACATGTTTAATGAAATGAGAGTTGAGGAAAATTTCCAATACTTCAGCAATAGCAGAGGTTAAGGCCATTGGTTGGTAATTTGAAAGAATAGAATGGTCACCCTCCATAGAAATTGGCATAACCAGAACATGCTTCCAAAATGAAGGATAGATTCTGGTTGAGAAAGTTAGCCGAAAAAAATGGTAAATTGCAGGAGTCACTTTATGTATCAACTTAAGGAACTTTGCTGGGATATCATTGGACCTGGATTCCTTGTCCGTCTGTAGAGATCGAAGGACCATATGGACTTCCATGTAGAAAGAATGAGGGCAAAGAGTTAGAAAGGGGGGTAAAGTACGAGGATCAGATGTGGTTGAATCGCTTGCAGAAGAGTTGGCAAAAAAAAACAAGAGCCAAAGAAAATGCCATTGTGAATGGGAGAGCGAGCTATAATACTATCTGAATGATTGAGAGGGAAAACTTAAATTACAGATGTTTTCGGCTAGCTTTTTTGCTTAGGACCAGAGACATATTTCAGTTGAAGAGGATTTCAGGTCATCAACTCTCCCTCAAAGAAGGGAAGATTTAGACCAATGAAACTGAGCAGACCTGAGATTTCTAGCTGTAATAAAAGAAGAGCAATTTAAACCATAAGTAGAGGCTTAATATTACTGGTATGCCGAATTCCTGCCAAAATATCCTCGAAAAAGGGGGGTCAAACCTGTGATTAGGGGAAGACTTGATATCTGCCTCATATTCTACCAAGATAGGAGGCTGAGAAGGCGTTGATGGTATATAATCTCCAGATAATAAATTCATGCATCTATGTCTGTAGAAAGTCCTGCTTATATCCTGTGCTCTTTTGTGAGCTGTCAGTTCAGGCAGTTCTATGCATAGTTTTTCCCTAAACCAAGTTGTGTTTATTTCTAGTTATTCCACCTGCTCAATTCGGTCCTGGTAGAGTCTGCAAAGATCAGTAAGCTTAAGGATGGCAACAGTCAGAGCGTCACTGCTCATCTTTGTCTTTGAAGAGCATGTAACTATTTCTGAAAATGCTTATGGATATGCTTTGCTCTTAGCTGAGTCGTTCTGCTTGCTATTTAGACTTGCAGAGTGAGACCTCTCTGTTACACATTGCAGCTAAGCAAGCATGATGATACTATTTCTGGTGATATGACATCTGTGCCTGTAAGGTTTGCAGTAAATCCCCCATCATTGAGAATCTGAGGAAAGTCATTCATTCTTTTATTTAATTTCTTGGTCATGCTTTTTCTCTATTTGTTGGCTCCAATCTGTCACATAAAAAGCATTTGGGCTGCATAGTAGAAAATATTTTCCTTTGTCTTGTAATGTGAACACTCGCAGATAAATTTTGTGGAGTGGCTGCCCGTTTTTTATGTGCTCTCTCCAGTTTAGAATCACTATATTAATCTACAACTTTGAGGATATAGAGCCGTCTTTTTCTCTGAAAGATTCTTGTATTCTAGGTCTTTCAACCAGTATAGCAGGATCCAGCATTATAGAGAGAACGTTCCTTTCATGGAATACGGGTATGGTGTGTGCAGTGTGGGCATTCCCATCGTTCTCTTGTCCGTAAGATTTTGAAGGTGATCTCAAGACTTTGTTTTTGTCTTGTTGCATAGGCAGTGCTTCTTCAAATCTGTTTTCCTCATCAGTATTAGAGCCATTATTGAATTTGTAAAGAAAACTAAACTTGTATCTATAAAAGACAGTGTAACGGACAAACAGACAGACACACATTAGGGGTCCCGCAGCACACACATCAGAAACTTAATTGCCTACGTGATACATATAAGTATTAATGCATGGACATCACAAAAGAAGGGAAAATAAAACCAAATTTAGAACCTTCTTTTCTTAATAATAAGGGAGAAACGCCATTAAAACCTATTCTAATAACCACAGTATGCATTCTTAGACCTTTTAAAGGTTCACAAATGGCATACACAATCCCAAAAACCTACAAGTTAAATTTTACATTCACAAGAGGTGACATATTTCGAAATAGCAAATATATAGAATGCGTTCATTCCTAGTGTTTACCTAATTGTGATTACCTAATTGTGTTTACGGGAAAGAGCCCAAAGCTCGTATCTTCCCATCTCCTGATCGCTTCCATTTTAGACTTAGTGATACTTATCATACCTGTCCTTAAAACTAGGGATTCAGATAGCATTAACTACCTCCTCGCTTAGCCAATTCCAATTATCAACTACTCTTACACTGAAAAAGTATTTCCTTACATCCTGCAAACAAGTTTTCTTACGAAGCTTCAAACTATGACCTCTAGTTCTAGAGCCAGCCATATCAAAATATCGATCCCTATCCACTCTATCATAACCATGAACTAATTTAAAGACTGTCACCATATCCCCCCTCACTCTTCTAGCTTCGAGTGATGGTAAGTCTAATTCCCTCAGCCTCTCATCATAACTGAGATTGCGTATTTCTGGCACCAGTTTCATGGCATGTCTTTGAACTTTTTCAAGCTTAGCTATGTGCTTTTTCAAGTGCGGATTCCAAAAGGGGGCTGCATATTCGAGTTTTGGCCTCACATAGGTTACATAAATATTTCTGAACATTTCCTTGTCCATGTGCCTGAAGGCTACCCTTACATTTGATAAGAATGCATATGCTGCCCTTACTATGCCATTTATATGTATTTCTGGAGACAAATCTGCCAGTATGTTTACTCCTGGATCTCTCTCATTTTCTGTCTCTTGAAGTTGTACTCCAGCCACCGAGTAGTCAAGCTTGGGCCTTCTTGCACTTGTACCCATTCTCATTACCTTACATTTTGAAGTATTGAATTTCATTAGCCACTTTTCTGACCACTCATGCAGATTATTTAGATCCTCCTGAAGTTCTCTACCATTGTTCTCGTTTTTTACTTTCTTCACAATCTTTGCATCATCTGCAAACATATTCATGAATGAATTTACAGACTCTGGTAGGTCATTTACATATACAAGGAACAAAAGTGGCCCTAAAACTGAACCCTGTGGAACTCCACTACTAACTCTTCTCCATTCAGACACTGAGTGTCTTACTCTAACCCTCTGTTCCCTTCCTTCTAAGTAAGTTTTTTTCCATTCCAAAACATTCCCAGCTATTCTAGCCATTGATTGCAGCTTCCTAATAAGTCTCCCATGTGGAACAGTGTCAAATGCTTTCTGGAAGTCTAGGAATATGCAGTCTGCCCAGCCCTCTCTTTCCTGTAAGATTTGGCTTACCTCATCATAAAATTCTAATAAGTTTGTTACTGTTGATCTACCTTTTCTGAAGCCATGTTGCCTCACTGACAAAAAGTTGAAGGATTCCAAGTGAAGAGAGATATGTTTCCTTAGTAGTTTCTCCATAACTTTGCAAACTATGCTGGTCAAGGAAACTGGTCTATAGTTCAGAGCCGTATCCCTCCTTCCCTTTTTGAAGATAGGTATCACATTTTCTTGTTTCCAGCATCTTGGAATCTCCCCCGACTCCAGTGACTCCTTAAATATGATACTTAGTGCCACTGATATTGTGTTTGTGCATTTTTTAAGCACATGATGGGATATGTCATCAGGACCTGTAACTTTATGAACATCTAAATCCATCAGCGCTTTGCATACCTCTGTGGCTGTAAGGTTGATGTTCTCTAATACCGGCCCTTGAGCTTCTATCACTGCAATCTGAGGGGGTGGGGTATTTTCTACTGTAAATACTGACTGAAACTCCTTGTTCAATTCTTTGCAGATCTCTTCATCCATCTCAGTGATGCTTCCATCCGCTCTCTTTAGCCTTAAAACCTGTTCTTTTACCTTCAGTTTTCCTCTGATAAAGCTGTGGAAAAGCTTGGGATTTTCTTTAGCCTTCCTGGTGATGTCCCTCTCATAGTCTCTCTCTGCCTCTCTCCTTTTACTTAGGTAGTCATTTCTTGCTCTTTTGTAGGTTTGCCAGGCATTTATGTTTTTTCTCCTCCTATACTTTTTCCAGCATTTGTCTCTCCACTCCTTAGCTCTTTTACACCCATTATCGAACCATTTCTCTCTGGCATGAATTACACCTACTTTGGTGACAGGTATGCAGCAATCTACTATCTTCCCATATTTCTCACAAAATATGTCATACATTTCTTGTACAGATTTGTTGTAAAATAAGGTTCTCCAGTCAATAACTGCAAAAAGTTAAGCTGTAAGGTTGATTTCTCTTTTATGCCTTCTGTGGTTTAGTTGGTAGCACCTTGGCACAGTAATTATGTGTCCTAGGTTCGAGTCCCGGTTGGGTAAAATATGATTAATGTTTTCACATATGGTAATGGGTGTCAGAAGTACAAACATGCATAATTTGATGCTTGTATCACCTTATTAAGTATTCCGGCCATATTAGCATTTATTTGTTGAACTAAAAGGAAAATTACATAGGAAATGTTATCTGAGATCTGACATGAACTTACAGTAGAAAGAATGTCTCTACAGTATAAACGGTATCATCCCTTAGCCGCATGCTATTTAGACCACCTACCAACAGTAGCGATAGAACAAGAGCCAACTTACATATCATGAATGGAATGGCTAAGAACATGAAAGTTCTTCTTCTTCCAAATGTGTCCAGTAAAGGACCCGCCAAAAGACTACCGATAAGCGCACTGGCAGGCATCACTGAGCCTATCCACGATTCCTAGAATAAATGAATTAATTAAATAAAAGAAAAGTATTAAAGGAATTTATACATACTGAAAGAATACATAATATATGAATATAATATATGAAATTATGGATTTATTCAGACTCTACGTGAAATATATGTATAATTCAGAAGATGGCATTACTAATATACAGACTTTTTGAAATGCAGACAGACTGGTATTTGTAAAGTGTAGGTCCATAATTACCCTCTAGTATTAGGTTAGGTGGGGTTAGGTAGGTTAGATTAGTTGAGGAGTTCTCGGGATTAAGCACCCCAATTAGGAAGTGTAAATGTGAGAGTGAAACTCATAACTGGTTTAGACATCCAGAAATGTTCTTCAGAATGGACCATTTCACAAACAAAATCATGAAATTAATAAAAAATAACAGAAAGTAATCTAAAGTAATATAGATAGAAAAATGAGAGCTCCTTACATTTCCTTTACGACGTAAAGATTTCTTTAACTTACATCATCTTCAGTGATGGAGAAGTGGGCATCTTCCTTCATGGAAGGCAGGGCAGGTGAGGTGTAGCCCATAGCTATGGAAGTTACCAGCCCGCTCATGCCAACACTGGCAGCGCCCATGCACTGGCGATATACAATAATTGTTAATGTAGTCATCCTGGCTCAAACGGTAGCGTCCGCGACTCTGAGGCGTCAGGTCGAGGGTTCGCGCCCCGTCACGGTCTGAGGTTAGCAAGGGCATGCACTCAGGGTAACGATTACATCTGCCAAAACAAGTCCTTCGCAAGAAGGCAACCATCCTAGCCCTTGGTTGAAAAGGGAGTCCGTGACGTAAAACCGGAACGAACAAACAAACATGCAAAAAAGAGTCTTTGGCAAGTCTTTTAGCTTCAGTTGGAAATAATTCCTCTGGATGATGGGAGTTGTAATATATTGCGATAAAAAGAGAAGCCAATATTATATCATGTTAAGGTATAGTTTAATAAATATATTTTTGACACTAATAATAATAATAATAATAATAATAATAATAATAATAATAATAATAGTAGTAGTAGTGATGATGATTATGCAAGATTCTAGATTCATATATGTTTAGTTATAGGACTACCATGAAAATTATATATGCAATATATATATATATATATATATATATATATATATATATATATATATATATATATATATATATATATATATATATATATATATATATATATATATATATATATATGCATGTGTGCGTGTGCGTATGTGTGTGCTGGAGTGTGTGTGTGCGCGAGTGTGTGTGTGTATGTAAGAAGAGAATGGCGTCTACTTGTCAAGTTTGCCTATTGTTAACAGACTGAGTCCTAAAGAAGAAGAAGAGGAAGAAGAAGAAGAAGAAAAATAAAAGATCATTATTTTTAGAGGTCACCTTTTGCAATTTGCACAAGAGAGAAGACTTTTATTTGCTTTTATATATGTTTGTTTACCGCAAATGCATTCCCCACGTGTCGTAAAAGTCAACTCAAAGGTATAGGGGTACGATAGCCCGGCAAGTCAATTGAAGAAGGTGCACCGCAAAGCTGCCAAGTGGTTTTAACAGTATATAGCTAAGGGGGATTTCAGGGGTTGAGCCTCCCAGTTAGAATATGAGATTTTGGCCCGATTTCTTAAACAGTGTAAACCTAGGATACCATATTGTTAGTTAGCTAGACACACACAAATGGATTTCCTAAACGCATCTGACGTGGTTCTGTGTATGGGCTAGGATCCGTACGGAATCCTAGCCCATACACAGAACTGCGTCATATGCGTTTATGAAATCCATTTGTGTGTGTCTAGCTAACAAAATATGATCCCGTATGGGATCCTTGCCATACACAGTACCGCGTCAGATGCGTTTATTAAATCCAATTGTGTGTCTGGCTAACTAACAATATGGTATCCTAGGTTTACACTGTTTAAGAAATCGGGCATTTGACTGTTGTTGTATCAATAGTATAATTTAGGTTTGGTTCAGGTAATAAAGCCGGTGAACTTATCAATAGTTAGTTTTTTTGTTTGTTTGTTTACTATGGAGCAGTGTAGAGGTTGAGCATAGCATCAAGAATCCTTGCTGCCTTTTCCCTTTTTGCTCAGTCATGGCTACTGTATACAGATTTCAGAGTAATAAGGCATCATATATTCACTTGAATAATTTTTTAGGGCCTAACTCTAACACATAAATGCACACATACATACACCCTTACACACACTTCTTTGCAGGATGTAAGGAAATACTTTTTCAGTGTAAGAGTAGTTGATAATTGGAATTGGCTAAGCGAGGAGGTAGTTAATGCTATCTCAATCCATAGTTTTAAGGACAGGTATGATAAGTATCACTAAGTATAAAATGGAACCGATCAGGAGACGGGAAGATACGAGCTTTGGGCTCTTTCCCGTAAACACAATTAGGTAATCACACACTTATTAGAATTTTATGATGAGATAAGCCAAATCTTACAGGAGAGAGAGGGCTGGGCAGATTGCATATTCCTAGACTTCCAGAAAGCGTTTGACACTGTTCCACATGGGAGACTTTTTAGGAAGCTGCAAGCAATGGCTAGAATAGGTGGAAATGTCTTGGAATGGATTAAAACTTACGTAGAAGGAAGGGAACAGAGGGTTAGAGTAAGACACTCAGTGTCTGAATGGAGAAGAGTTAGTAGTGGAGTTCCACAGGGTTCAGTTTTAGGGCCACTTTTGTTCCTTGTATATGTAAATGACCTAGCAGAGTCTGTAAATTCATTCATGAATATGTTTGCAGATGATGCAAAGATTGTGAAGAAAGTCGGGAACGAGAACAATGGTAGAGAACTTCAGGAGGATCTAAATAGTCTGCATGAGTGGTCAGAAAAGTGGCTAATGAAATTCAATACTTCAAAATGTAAGGTAATGAGAATGGGTACAAGTGCAAGAAGGCCCAAGCTTGACTACTCGGTGGCTGGAGTACAACTTCAAGAGACAGAAAATGAGAGAGATCTAGGAGTAAACATACTGGCAGATTTGTCTCCAGAAATACATATAAATGGCATAGTAAGGGCAGCATATGCATTCTTATCAAATGTAAGGGTAGCCTTCAGGCACATGGACAAGGAAATGCTCAGAAATATTTATGTAACCTATGTGAGGCCAAAACTCGAATATGCAGCCCCCTTTTGGAATCCACACTTGAAAGAGCACATAGCTAAGCTTGAAAAAGTTCAAAGACATGCCACGAAACTGGTGCCAGAAATACGCAATCTCAGTTATGATGAGAGGCTGAGGGAATTAGACTTACCATCACTGGAAGCTAGAAGATTGAGGGGGGATATGGTGACAGTCTTTTAATTCCTTCAGGGTTATGATAGAGTGGATAGGGATCGATATTTTGATATGGCTGGCTCTAGAACTAGAGGTCATAGTTTGAAGCTTCGTAAGAAAACCTCTTTGCAGGATGTAAGGAAATACTTTTTCAGTGTAAGAGTAGTTGATAATTGGAATTGGCTAAGCGAGGAGGTAGTTAATGCTATCTGAATCCATAGTTTTAAGGACAGGTATGATAAGTATCACTAAGTACAAAATGGAAGCGATCAGGAGACGGGAAGATACGAGCTTTGGGCTCTTTCCTGTAAACACAATTAGGTAATCACACACTTATTAGAATTTTATGATGAGATAAGCCAAATCTTACAGGAGAGAGAGGGCTGGGCAGATTGCATATTCCTAGACTTCCAGAAAGCGTTTGACACTGTTCCACATGGGAGACTTTTTAGGAAGCTGCAAGCAATGGCTAGAATAGGTGGAAATGTCTTGGAATGGATTAAAACTTACGTAGAAGGAAGGGAACAGAGGGTTAGAGTAAGACACTCAGTGTCTGAATGGAGAAGAGTTAGTAGTGGAGTTCCACAGGGTTCAGTTTTAGGGCCACTTTTGTTCCTTGTATATGTAAATGACCTAGCAGAGTCTGTAAATTCATTCATGAATATGTTTGCAGATGATGCAAAGATTGTGAAGAAAGTCGGGAACGAGAATAATGGTAGAGAACTTCAGGAGGATCTAAATAGTCTGCATGAGTGGTCAGAAAAGTGGCTAATGAAATTCAATACTTCAAAATGTAAGGTAATGAGAATGGGTATAAGTGCAAGAAGGCCCAAGCTTGACTACTCGGTGGCTGGAGTACAACTTCAAGAGACAGAAAATGAGAGAGATCTAGGAGTAAACATACTGGCAGATTTGTCTCCAGAAATACATATAAATGGCATAGTAAGGGCAGCATATGCATTCTTATCAAATGTAAGGGTAGCCTTCAGGCACATGGACAAGGAAATGCTCAGAAATATTTATGTAACCTATGTGAGGCCAAAACTCGAATATGCAGCCCCCTTTTGGAATCCACACTTGAAAAAGCACATAGCTAAGCTTGAAAAAGTTCAAAGACATGCCACGAAACTGGTGCCAGAAATACGCAATCTCAGTTATGATGAGAGGCTGAGGGAATTAGACTTACCATCACTGGAAGCTAGAAGATTGAGGGGGGATATGGTGACAGTCTTTTAATTCCTTCAGGGTTATGATAGAGTGGATAGGGATCGATATTTTGATATGGCTGGCTCTAGAACTAGAGGTCATAGTTTGAAGCTTCGTAAGAAAACCTCTTTGCAGGATGTAAGGAAATACTTTTTCAGTGTAAGAGTAGTTGATAATTGGAATTGGCTAAGCGAGGAGGTAGTTAATGCTATCTGAATCCATAGTTTTAAGGACAGGTATGATAAGTATCACTAAGTACAAAATGGAAGCGATCAGGAGACGGGAAGATACGAGCTTTGGGCTCTTTCCTGTAAACACAATTAGGTAATCACACACTTATTAGAATTTTATGATGAGATAAGCCAAATCTTACAGGAGAGAGAGGGCTGGGCAGATTGCATATTCCTAGACTTCCAGAAAGCGTTTGACACTGTTCCACATGGGAGACTTTTTAGGAAGCTGCAAGCAATGGCTAGAATAGGTGGAAATGTCTTGGAATGGATTAAAACTTACGTAGAAGGAAGGGAAC
>JAXCGZ010006017.1:0-62500 GCA_037179515.1 Halocaridina rubra
ATATATATGAAATTTACAAAATAAGTCAATATTATCTCAATATTATCAATGCATTATCAATCTTTATCATTTCTAGGAAATTCTCCTCCCCATTGAGATAAAGGCGAGTTATCAGTTCCTCTCTTACTAGAGTAAGAAGTCTTTGTTATTTCAACCCTTTTATTGGCTGCACTTCGACGTTCCAAAATCGCAACTGTAAGCTGAAGGAAGAATTCAAAGTATTTCTCGAATTGTTGCACCAAACTTTTCAGAGCAGTGTTGTAACAAACAAGTGTTTTCTGTAACTGGTCAACTGGGCAATTAAAACACCCTTCAAGAGAGTTTACACAATGACCACCATTGAAGAGAAGATTGTTACAGATATTTTGAGCACTCTGGATGCCACAGTCAACAGAACTATCAATGAAGATCGTGAGTTTTTGGATAAACTCATCAAAAGTATAAATGACAAATTGCCATCAAATACAGGTAGTGGCTATGTAGTTTCCTTTAGCCACGGAGGCAGTGCTTTTGAAGGTCTAGCCATCAATGACAGTGCAGATGCTGATATCACGGTTCTGCTTGGAAAGCCCTTTGAAGCAGATAATTTCCATGCAGAAAGAGACAGAAGCAAATACTTCACTTTAAGATGGAAAAGCCACATACACACGAAGATAATGTGTGATGGCAGTGGTTTTGTTGATGCATCTCAAATACGATCGACAATGTTCATGTCACTTGAAGGAATCATTGAAAATTTGAACATCAGAGGCACAGAAATCAAGAGTAAGGAAGGTTTAGCCTCTTTTGCTGTGACTGTTGAAAGGGGCTGTGGAAGGACTCTATCTATAGATTTCGTCCCGCAAATTGTTTTTCGCTCCTGGAACCAATGTCCAAATCTTCTGCCACTAGGAGAGATGCCTCGTGCCCTCAGACAGTATATTGACACCCTTAACAAAAACAAGTCTCCAATAATGTGCTTTGCACTGGCAGTGCCAAAGAAAGAGAGGTTTCCTAATGGTAATCTGCTATTTAACATCTCTTTTTCCTTACTGGAGAAAGAATATTTTAAGAGTTACACCAAAGTTAGGGATATGGTCCGCTTGGTGAAGTTAGTGGCAGACCGCCGTGGTTGGAAAAATGATCCATTGGATTTCAAATCTTACTTTGCAAAGCGGGTTGCCATTAAAAATGACGAGAAATTAAGAAACATGAGTCGCTGGGATGGATATCAGGCCATTCTGAAGTTTATCAAGGATGATCTAAGAGCCAAAGGCACTATTGATGGCTATTTCGTAGATGATCAAGTCACATATGTAAAACCACAACATGTCATCAATGATTTCATCAGAGAGATTGATGTTGTGCTTCGAATGTCTGCACAAGAAATTAAAAATCTCTTGTAGGTGACAACCAGGAGTCCAACTGTACCAACAGCTATTGCTGTAAGTCTATTGTCAATTAATAATTAAAAAAATGATTAATGCAAATGTATAATATGAACTATGAATAATGAGTTCCTTGTCAAAGAGAGTTAAACTTGGCTAGAAAATCTTTAAATGTATTGTGATCTATCTTTGGGCAATTTTTATTGTTTTAATATGTACTGGGTTAGATCAACTGTTACCACAATAATTTTTAACAGACTTTAGGATTTGGAGATATCTCTCAGCTAGACACATTATGGTCTGAATCAATCTAGAGATTGCAAGAAGAAGAGTTATTATTTGAATTTTAAGGACAAAAGAAATGAATAAAGAAAGAAAAAATGTCACTGTGCTCTGGTAGTGAAATTTACATCTCTCTACATACAATAGGTAAAAATGTTGTGTTGATTGTAATTACATTTATGAATATTAGTAAAAAAATAAATTATGTTTAATGTACATAGAAATATAGTTTCATTTTATTCTTAGCCAAATGTAATCACATTTATGAATATTAGTAAAAAATTAAATTATGTTTAATGTACATAGAAATATAGTTTCATTTTATTCTTAGCCAAATGTAATCACATTTATGAATATTGAGCAAAAATCCAATTATATTTGATACACATTGATTTCTTTTTTATTGTAATCACATTTATGATTATTAGACAAATTCAACTGATTCTTTATGCATATTGAGATATCCGTTTCTATACTGATTGTAATCACATTAAGTTTTTTTAATTTTTTTTGGTCAAAAGCCAACTAAGTTTGATGCCCATTATAATTTTTTTTTATTAATTAGTCTATATGCTGCTTGCAATTACTTTATGAATTTGTTGTGTACAATCTACATGTTTTATTTACTTGTATTTGAGTTGCCTAAATAAACTGATGAAAAGAGAAAAGTTTATTTGTGATTCCTGTAGGATCTGATTTAAAACCTATATCCATCAGAGAAACAAAATTGTCACAAATTCTAAAAGAAGAAGAAGAAGAAGAAGAAGAAGAAGAAGAAGAAGAAGAAGAAGAAGAAGAAGAAGAAGAAGAAGTAGTTCCGGTTTTACGTCACGGATTCCCTTTTCTAATAAGGGCTAGGATGGTTGCCTTCTAGCGAAGGACTTGTTTTGGCATATTGTCACAAATTCTAAAAGAAGAAGAAGAAGAAGAAGAATAAAATCTGATACCTGAAGAAAGATGAAGATATGCTGAATAGGAGAGAGATTTATTTTTTATTTTATTAATTTATTGCACCAAGGCGTCAGACATTAGATGAGTTCATACAAATAATGCTTCAAATGGATACAAAACCAAGAATTGAACATAGTTTACAAGGAGGTGTACACATTGATAAAACATTGCTGCATACTAACACACAACTCACAGTATGGCAGCACAGAGTACATTATATGCAAAAGTAAAGCTCAGAGAAACGCAGAATGCACAAACAGAATTGTACAGCAACATACAGAAAATATATGTATAATTCAATATAATTAATGGCCACCAAAGTGAGGATAACGAGCAAGAATAACATCAAGGTTGTCATCATTAAGTAAAAATGAGCAGATCTGTATTAAGTTCTGACCTCGTGGTAAAACATCTCTCACTGTGGGGCACTGAAGACAATAGTGGTCAAGAGTGTTAGCATTAGGACGGTCGCATAATTTACAGGAGGTGTACTGTGGAGAGAGGAGAGAGAGAGAGAGAGAGAGAGAGAGAGAGAGAGAGAGAGAGAGAGAGAGAGAGAGAGAGAGAGAGAGGAGAGAGAGAGAGTTACAATCGCTGACAGAACTTCCTTTTGCAAGCCATGGTTTGATGGAGGGACAAACTTCGCTTTGCAGGGCATGTTTTCCTCCTCCTCCTCCCCCCACTTCTCCAACACCCACCCCCCTCTCCTCTTAAACCCTATCTCTTCCCTTCCTCCTGACCAAATCCCCACCTCCTTATATCATCCCTCCCTTCCACGTCCTCCTCCCCATCCCTTTCGATACCCTTCCATCCCCGCCCCCCTCCTATCCCCTATATACTTCTTCTTCTTCTTCTTCTTCTTCTTCTTCTTCTTCTTCTTCTTCTTCTTCTTCTTCTTCTTCTTCTTCTTCTTCTTTGCTTTCTGTTTCTAGAACTGCACATCGATATGTTCTTATTTTCTTTAAAGCATAGTAGTTGATACATTCCCTTACTCTGTTCATGTCGATCTATCTATCTATCTATCTATCTATCTATCTATCTATCTATCTATTTATCTATCTATCTATATATCTATCTATTTGAGGAGTGATATTGATTATGGCCAAAATGAAAGTGCTAAGAGAGAGAGAGAGAGAGAGAGAGAGAGAGAGAGAGAGAGAGAGAGAGAGAGAGAGAGAGAGAGAGAGAGAGAGAGAGAGATTTTCACTATCATAGTAATGTATACAATAATCTCAGTAATAATAATGATCTATCTATCCATATACCAAAGCCATGTTCCCTCTTATAAGGGAGGTGGCTGAGTCAAAGAATATACTTGAGCTTTTTGTGGGAAGTAAATACAGAGGAGGGGATTCCCAGTCCCCTCGTTCTGCTTCATTTAGTCGACTTTTACGGCACACATGGGAACACGGATGAAGTATTCTTAACCCCCCCCCCCTTTCCTACTTAATAAAGCAATCCACTGCCACACTCTACCATACCCCTGAACAGCATATGCAAACACTATCCCTTGACCACTGCCCTGAACAGCAGCATATGCAAACACTATCCCTTGTCCACTGCCGTAAAAAGTATATGCAAACACTATCCCTTGACCACTGCCCTAAACAGCATATGCAAACACTATCCCTTGTCCACTGCCCTATACAGCATATGCAAACACTATCCCTTGACCACTGCCCTACACAGCATATGCAAACACTATCCCTTGTCCACTGCCCTAAACAGCATATGCAAACACTATCCCTTGTCCACTGCCCTAAACAGCATATGCAAACACTATCCCTTGACCACTGCCCTAAACAGCATATGCAAACACTATCCCTTGACCACTGCCCTACACAGCATATGCAAACACTATCCCTTGTCCACTGCCCTAAACAGCATATGCAAACACTATCCCTTGTCCACCGCCCTAAACAGCATATGCAAACACTATCCCTTGACCACTGCCCTAAACAGCATATGCAAACACTATCCCTTGTCCACTGCCCTAAACAGCATATGCAAACACTATCCCTTGACCACTGCCCTAAACAGCATATGCAAACACTATCCCTTGTCCACCGCCCTAAACAGCATATGCAAACACTATCCCTTGACAACTGCCCTAAACAGCATATGCAAACACTATCCCTTGTCCACTGCCCTAAACAGCATATGCAAACACTATCCCTTGACCACTGCCCTAAACGGCATATGCAAACACTATCCCTTGACTACTGCCCTAAGCAGCATATATATTTTTTTTTTTATGATTGTGACACCAGGACGGGCCCAAAAATTTTTTTAAAACAAAACAGCCCTCATCGGGCCTGGGCACGAAGAATACATAAAGTAAAGAGAAACAGAGATGGAGAATGTAATATCTTGTCAGATGTGAAGGGATAATAAAAGATGTGTGATGAATATCCAAGAATATTCAGTGTAGCTGTAGGCATAGAAAAAGATGCAAACACTATCCCTTGACCACTGCCCTAAACAGCATATGCAAACACTATCCCTTGTCCACTGCCCTAAGCAGCATATGCAAACACTATCCCTTGTCCACT
Source organism: Halocaridina rubra (assembly GCA_037179515.1). Taxonomy (NCBI): domain Eukaryota; kingdom Metazoa; phylum Arthropoda; class Malacostraca; order Decapoda; family Atyidae; genus Halocaridina; species Halocaridina rubra. Next base: position 5,153 of record JAXCGZ010006017.1, read on the forward strand.
GCCCTAAACAGCATATGCAAACACTATCCCTTGACCACTGCCCTAAGCAGCATATGCAAACACTATCCCTTGACCACTGCCCTAAACAGCTTATGCAAACACTATCCCTTGGCCACTGTCCTAAACAGCATATGCAAACACTATTCCTTGACCACTGCCCTAAACAGCATATGCAAACACTATTTCTTGACCACTGCCCTAAGCAGCATATGCAAACACTATCCCTTGACCACTGCCCTCAACAACTGCACGTATAATACACAACTGTAGCGAAAGCAGAGATATTTCTACCCTAATCAGGGTGATTTATTGAAGATGAAAATCGGTTCCTCTTTTGGTTTGGATTAGCACGTAATGCACCTGAAAAGGCCTTAATGGATAGGTTAACCTCCCAATTAATCCATACCAGCGCCACACCGTTAAGAGAAATCTCCACTCAAGTGATGGAAGCAGCCCATGGTGAAGCCAAATGTTCAATAATACAAAACATTTACAAATCCTAGCTCAATCAGGGCAGCTAAGAGGCTCCTCCTCCCCCCCAAAAAATTGGATAGTCACATACGTTAAGGATATTACTTATAACTTCAATAATAGTTCAAAGCTGAACTTTTGAAGATGACTCAGTAATGAACATAGAATATAACTGTGGAATACTACTACTACTACTACTACTACTACTACTACTACTACTACTACTACTAATAATAATAATAATAATAATAATAATAATAATAATAATAATAATAATAATAATAATAATGTGACATTTAAGTCTATATATGATCTCAAGTGATTGATATTTCCATGAACTTAAGTCATACATACATATATACATACATACAGTTCCGGTGCCAGAAATACGCATCTCAGATATGAGGAGATGCTGAGGGAATTAAACTTACCCTCATTCGAAGCTATGTGACGGTTTTTTAATTCCTTCATGGTTATGATAATGTGGAAAGGGCTCAATATTTTGATATGGCTTCGTAAGAAAACTGGTTTGCAGGATGTAAAGAAGTACGTTTTCTTTTAGTGTAAGATTAGTTGATGACTGGAATTCGCTATGCGAGGAGGTAGTTAATGATCACTCAGTCCATAGTTTTAATGACAAATATGATAATAATCAATAAATGCAAACATGGAACCGACTAGGAGACGGGGAGTATCGAACACATGGCTCTCTCTCTTAAGAATAATTAGGTAATTGAATACATACATACATACATACATACATACATACTTACAATATCCGTCCTTCTACCTTGTAGGGGGGGGGGTTGTGGTCGAGTCAAACCACCCCCTGATTAACCCACCTTCGGAAGTTAATAATATCAGTAAAGAGCTTAGTGGATTAATGTGTGTGTGTGTTGTAGCAACCTACTCTAACGAATCAGGTTGTCCAGGTGACCGGTAGGGGGCGGGGGATGACGACGGGAGCGCTGTGAGGACATTCTGTCATTGAGAGAGAAACTACCATTGGAAGCAGACGTGTGTCTAATTGTGTCATTTACTAATTAAGGTATTTCTTGTGTAATTAGTGTTGACTAATTTGTCTTATTGATTAGTAATTAACATATTTTCGTGTAATTAGTGTTGGTTGGTTTAGTTATAATGTACTTTTTCGTATGTTTTGTGAAGAATTAGGAACTGAAATTGGATGGTTATAATTTACAATTAGGTTAGCTTAATGGTAGTACAGTGCTAAGAAATGCTGCACTTACTATTGTTAGGTTTGGTTAGGTTCAAAATAAGGAGTATAGTTTTTTTTTTTTTTTTTTTTTTACTAGAAATCTAATTTGATTAATTAGGTACAGAGTTAGGACAGACGTGTGTACGTCTATTCGGATACTTTTCATTTCTGTCTTTAAGACTTGTTGTTCCGGTTTTACGTCATGGACTCCCTTTTCTACCAAGGGCTAGGACGGTTGCCTTCTTGTGAAGGACTTGTTTTGACGGATGTAATCGTTACCCTGAGTGCATGTCCTTGCTAACCTCAGACCGTGACGGGCCGCGAAACCTCGACCTGACGCCCGAGAGTCGCGGATGCTACCGCTTGAGCCACGGTGCTGTCTTTAAGAGTATGAATGCATTTAGCATTTACTGTTTCCTCTCTTCTCGCATTCTAATTATTAACTAGTCTCCCACAAAAATGTACTTCATTACCATGGCCGCTAAGATGGCAGCAGCTAAAGAAATACAGATTCCAATTTTACCTTTGATTAAATTAAAAGTAATTTTTGCCTATGGAATGAGGCAAATTCGAACATCTATTTCAATTGTTTTCTAGTAGAGCACAAACTATGAGATAGGGATTCCCCTCATTCTTATCTCTTTTAGTCGGCTCTTACGAAATTATAGAATAAACTAGTTATAACTAGTTCTCCATTCATATTATCTTTGATCTACTGGGAATCCCCCCCCTTGTATGAACCTTTTTTTTTTTAGATTCTCCACCCACGGATGGGTGGAACGGGTCATGGAGGACCCATAGGGTGGTCGCCAACCGGCACAGGCCCCAACCCCCCACTGTGGTTACCAGCCACAGCAGTAACCTCCCCAGTAAACAGCTTAAACTCTCTTGCCTGGACGAGGCGCGATCCGTCGACCTCGCGAATGCGAGGCCAGCGCGTTACCACTGTACTAGCCAGGAGGCTTGTATGAACCTTCTGCGAGGCGTCAACGAAGAGGGGGAGTAGAGGGGAGAATAACTTCTCCCCAAACTTTCCTTTCTTGACGTCGGCTACCCCCCAATTTAAGGGGGAAACAGCCACGGTATATGTATGTATGTATAACAAGCACAGAATATGTAGTCACCGTCGCTGAAACGGTAGCGTCCGCGACTCTGAGGCGTCAGGTCGAGGTTTCGCGCCCCGTCACGGTCTGGGGTTAGCAAGGGCATGCACTCAGGGTAACGATTACATCTGCTAAAACAAGTCCTTCGCAAGAAGGCAACCGTCCTAGCCCTTGGTTGAAAAGGGAGTCCGTGACGTAAAACCGGAACAAACAAACAAATATAGCAAGCACAGAATATGAGGGTTGAATATTTCTCCTTTGTTAGAAGGGATATCGCTTATAGTACCCTCCTACACAGAGAAAAACTCATTATGGAAATACGTCTAATGCCTCACCGAGGTAATCCCTTCGTGTATCTCACACAATTCTTTTGGATAACAAAGATGTAATATTTTGTTTCACGTATAACAAAGAGAGAGAGAGAGAGAGAGAGAGAGAGAGAGAGAGAGAGAGAGAGAGAGAGAGAGAGAGAGAGAGAGAGAGAGAGAGAGAGAGAGAATGTCGTGATTTCAAGTCCCCTTTGCTATAGTTACTTGTAAACATACACACACTCTCTTGCTAAGCAACTTTTGTAACAACATAACAATGTACACAAATACTTAAATACACACACACACACACACACACACACACACACACACACACACATACACACACACACACACACACACACACACATACACACCACACACACACACACACACACACACACACACACACACACACACACACACAGCATATGCATTCTTATCAAATGTAAGGGTAGCCTTCAGGCACATGGACAAGGAAATGTTCAGAAATATTTATGTAACCTATGTGAGGCCAAAACTCGAATATGCAGCCCCCTTTTGGAATCCGCACTTGAAAAAGCACATAGCTAAGCTTGAAAAAGTTCAAAGACATGCCACGAAACTGGTGCCAGAAATACGCAATCTCAGTTATGATGAGAGGCTGAGGGAATTAGACTTACCATCACTCGAAGCTAGAAGAGTGAGGGGGGATATGGTGACAGTCTTTAAATTCCTTCATGGTTATGATAGAGTGGATAGGGATCGATATTTTGATATGGCTGGCTCTAGAACTAGAGGTCAGAGTTAGAAGCTTCGTAAGAAAACTTCTTCGCAGGATGTAAGGAAATACTTTTTCAGTGTAAGAGTAGTTGATAATTGGAATTGGCTAAGCGAGGAGGTAGTTAATGCTATCTCAATCCATAGTTTTAAGGACAGGTATGATAAGTATCACTAAGTCTAAAATGGAACCGATCAGGAGACGGGAAGATACGAGCTTTGAGCTCTTTCCCGTAAACACAATTAGGTAATCACAATTAGGTAATCACACACACACACACACACACACCACACACACGAGAATTGGGCTCTTTCCCGTCAGCACAATTAGGTAATCACACATGTAAGAATAGTTGATATGTGAAATGCGTTAAGTGAGGAAACAGTAAATGCTAAATGCATTTATAGTTTTAATGATAGATATGGTAAATGTGAGTAAGTAAAGAAATGAAACACAGGCTGAGGAAGTTAGAATTACCATCACTCGAAGCTAGAAGAATAAAGGAGGATATGGTGACGGTGTTTAAATTCCTTAATGATCTTGACAGAGTGGATAAGGAGAGATATATTGATTTGGTTGGTTCTAGAACACTTTGCAGGAGGTAAGCAAATACTTTTTTAAGTGGAAGAACCGTTACTAAATGGATTTCGCTAAGAGAAGAAGCAGTAAATGCTGTGTTGTTTAATTCAAATATTAAACCGACTAATTAACGGGGAGTTGCGAACATAGAGCTCCTTCACGTAAGTACAATTAGGTAAATACAGTCATATAAAAACGTACACACATGGAAAAATATATAGAAATGGAATTTAAGTTTTTGTTCTCGTTTTTTTTTTCTATACAAAAAGTAAGGAGGAGGAGGAGGAGGAGGAGGAGGAGGAGGAGGAAAGAAAACCTTATATATTTTACTTATATTTTCTCTTCAATAAAGTATTTATAGTTTAACACTTTACTCGCGGTAAACTATTAAAAGTAAAATACTTTAGTATTAAACTTTTAAAAGTTTCATATTTTTAAGTTTTGTCTTAAGTAAACTTAAAAAAAAATCAATTATATTTCAGTCATAAGGTCGATTGGCCGTGACGATATTTAGACATTGTCGCCTTAGCAACCAATCTGTTTGGTCCATGTTAGAATTGGAGTGGGCTCAGACAAGTTGGAGCTGGGGGATTAAGACTTTATACCCCTATTAACACCCCGAGGAAGGATCAAATCCCAGTTTGTCACTACACGTCTCGCGAACTTTACCACTGACCTGCCGCGTCTACCTATTGTCCAACAGACCACTTTTCTTTCGTGACAGGAGATTTAATTCCCCAGCTCCAATCTGTCTTTGTCCACTTCACTGAAATGTGAGTCACTATTGCTTAAATATCGCTAACGCTATCGCTGCCATTGCTGTTATCGCTTCCTGGAAATTAATTCTTTGCATCACTGCATTGGCTAAAGTCGGTGGTTCTCAGCCTAGGGGCCATGGGAGGAATTTAAGGGGTCCACTGGGTTATTAATTTTTTTTTTTATTATTTTTAACGGGTTATTGAACATTTCAAGGTTAACTTAGGTTCAGCAGCGACCAGCTGAAGATTACGGGCCTTAACTTTACCCCAACTGCAGAATTAGGACCTATAAAAATTTCGAGAAATAATTTTACATGAGATTGTCTTAATGGTTTATATTCGCGTAATTTTTCAAAAAAGACTGATTTTTATTTTTAAAAAAATTCTAAAGTGGGGAAAGGAGGTTGAGAACCCCTGACCTTAGTCTATTTAGTTTTAGCCAATTCAGTTTATTTAAGGGGCAGTTGTCCTAAGGGGCAACTATCCTGAGAGCAATTGGCTTCAGGGGCAAGTGTCCTAAGGAGCAACTATCCTGAGAGCAATTGGCTTAAGGGGCAAGTGTCCTAAGGGGCAACTATTCTGATAGCAATTGGCTTAAGGAGCAGTTGTTTTGAGGGGTAACTATACTGAGGGCAATTGGCTTAGGGGGCAAGTGTCCTAAGGAGCAACTATCCTGAGGGCAATTGGCTTAAGGGGCAATTATCCTAAGGGGCAACTATTCTGATAGCAATTGGCTTAAGGAGAAATTGTTTTGAGGGGTAACTATACTGAGGGCAATTGGCTTAAGGGGCAAGTGTCCTAAGGAGCAACTATCCTGAGGGCAATTGGCTTAAGGGGCAAGTGTCCTAAGGAGCAACTATCCTGAGGGCAATTGGCTTAAGGGGCAAGTGTCCTAAGGGGCAACTATTCTGATAGCAATTGGCTTAAGGAGCAATTGTTTTGAGGGGTAACTATACTGAGGGCAATTGGCTTAAGGGGCAAGTGTCCTAAGGAGCAACTATCCTGAGGGCAATTGGCTTAAGGGGCAAGTGTCCTAAGGAACAACTATCCTGAGGGCAATTGGGTTAAGGGGCAAGTGTCCTAAGGGGCAACTATTCTGATAGCAATTGGCTTAAGGAGCAATTGTTTTGAGGGGTAACTATACTGAGGGCAATTGGCTTAAGGGGCAAGTGTCCTAAGGAGCAACTATCCTGAGGGCAATTGGCTTAAGGGGCAAGTGTCCTAAGGGGCAACTATTCTGATAGCAATTGGCTTAAGGAGCAATTGTTTTGAGGGGTAACTATACTGAGGGCAATTGGCTTAAGGGGCAAGTGTCCTAAGGAGCAACTATCCTGAGGGCAATTGGGTTAAGGGGCAAGTGTCCTAAGGGGCAACTATTCTGATAGCAATTGGCTTAAGGAGCAATTGTTTTGAGGGGTAACTATACTGAGGGCAATTGGCTTAAGGGGCAAGTGTCCTAAGGGGCAACTATCCTGAGGGCAATTGGCTTAAGGGCAATCCTACGCCTTCTGCATTTACTCGTGTCATGGCATGAACAAATCGCTTTCATTTTTCGGCCATTTTTTATTGAAACCAGTTAAAATATCGCGATTCGACAAATTTCGTACTTCTACACTGGCGTTTTCATTGATTGGTACAAGTGATAGTCCTGTCAAACGCGGATTCAACACTGCCGCGGGGCGTTAAGATAAGCTTCAGCATTATTCCTCAAGATACATGGATGCGTCCACCCCAATTCGAACTGGAACTAAGTTTGAAAAAAAAAATTGTCAGGTATCATTGTTATTCTGTACCAAATGGTGAATGAAAAGCCTATTTTCACTTGAATATAGTAATTGTCAACCTATATTCCTGAGTGAGAAATCTTAACTAACCTAACCAAACCTAACCCAGTATTGGGTATTTGTTTACATTTGCACCCCAAGTTAGAAAATTTATTAAAGTATCAAATTACTCTGGTTATATTCTCTTAACATCACCTTAGCTAGTTGATAATTGCATTTTTTTTTTTTTGAAATTAATCTCATGATTTTTAATTTTTTCAGAGTTTCGGTTAGTACAACTTCATCTCCAACAAATTGATAATCAAAATTAATTTTTATTATGACTTTTTCAGTGTTGTATTTACATGTCTCTCATTGCGGGTGTGAAAGTGAATATTTACCATTCTTTAGATAGGTTATTTGTTTCCCAACTGGGGATGAACTAACCTAGCCCTAACCAACCCTGATATTGTACTAAAACTAGTGAAATACCCCTTAGACCCCCACCATAACTAAGCGAATTTTGGATAACAAAACTTAACCTAACCAAAATAAAAAAAAAATTAAAAGTTTTTTTGGTTTGCATCCCTAACTTGAACTGAATAAACCCAACATAATGTAATAAAACTTGTGAAGTTTTAAGATCACTAGACACTACCTTAAATAAGAAAACCAAGCCAAATATTACCCTAAAATTCGAGATTTTATTGAGTCATTCCTAAATCCCATCTTCTCTTCCCAACTTACTTTAGCGAATTGTCATAGCAAAGCGGAGTGTCAGCGTTTCTGAGGCGTCAGGTCGAAGGGTTCGTGGCTCGTCACAGTCAAGGGTTAGTAGGGGCATGCACTCAGGGTAGCAATCACACCTGCCAAAACCTAAGTTCTTTGCAACCAGGCACCATCCTAGCCTTTAGTATAGACAAGGGGACCAGTAGCTCAACTGTAGAGTATCCTAGTCAGGGAGCAGCAAAGAGGGGTTTGATCCTACTCTCTGGCGTTGGGAAGGGCATCCAGCCTTATGCCTTCAGCTCTAACATGTATGTCCACCCCAGTTAATTGGGGACTATTTGTTACATATAGAATGGTGCAAAATTGTTGTAATTTTAACACTCTTCTCTTTTTTTTCCAGGTCTTCATTATCAGATGATGGACATGAGGAATCATGGCAAGATGTCAGGAAAATTTTTCAAGATTTACCCACTTTCCTTTCTTCAGGAAGATCAGCATTTTTTCAAGCTTCATCTGGGTTACTGGCTACATGGGAGTGTGGAATAGATAATATTGTAAACCTCTCTCCCATCTCTTTTATCAGGTGGGAGAGGGGGTCAATTTGGGCAAAGGAATTCCTGGAGAGACATATATTATATTAATCTAACTAATTTAACTGAAGAATATCAATATGCTGTGAAAATTATAAAAAAATAATCATTTAAGATCTCATATATCAGTTTATAAATCGGCCAGGAATATCTTACCCACAATATATTTTGTAAAACAATCAAAAAGTATGAGTGAATGTAAGCAAAAATCCTCCCTTTTTTCTAAACTTTGTCTTACACTATTTTTTCTTTCCTTTTAACATTTCAATCCACTTAAATGAGGAACTACATATACTGTATTCCTTTTCATTCACAACCATAATCATTCAATTGTCATTCAATATCAGTCATTTTCATCATTAACACCAAATTAATTACAGATATGCCAATGTTCTTAATGATAATTTTCTCTTTTACATTTTTTTTCTCTGTGTTTCACCAATATGGTGAATGTTTCTTCTCCAAACACGCAAACCCGCAGTTTCAGGAACAACGCCAGGACCTACCACTGTACCTCCAATCATCTTGCCAACTCTTCCTCCATATGGTAAGTTAACTAAATTAACTCCTAAGTTTTATCAAGTTTTTAATTTGGATATAACCATAAAAAAACCACATAAATTTCATATAGTGTTAGACATACAGGATAGTTCAAAACTGTTCAAATGACCATTTGAGATTAGATATACAGAATACCTCAAAGCTATTCAAATGACCATTTGAGGTTAGACATACAGAATACTTCAAAGCTGTTCATATGACCATTTGAGGTTAGACATACAGAATACTTCAAAGCTGTTCAAATATTCACTTGAGGCAAGATTGAAATGTAGTTCCTAAAGTATCTAGGAAAATAAATGACAGAGCCGTGTTCGAGCCCAATGTGGAGCATTAGGAGGGGCATCCAGGCCTAATTATCCAGCCTGTCTGTGTCCACCCCCATTTCCACGGGGATTTATAGTGGCACAATATGGCAAACAGCAACAACTGTTATTTGGGAACAATGGTAGCTCAGTGGTTAGAGCATTCAACTCTGGAAGTGAGACACCCTTGTTTGAGCCCACTGCTAGGCTGTTAGGAATGGCATCCAACCTTAATTCCCCAGCTCCAACTTGTCTCTGTCTACCCCATTAGTAGTGACAAGTAAAATGGCAGACAACAACAACAAAGCCTTATAATATGTTATATTTATTCTTTTAAGATGTTTCCTACCCACTGACATCTGACTACTACTGGGGAACAATTCAGAACAACATGTCAGATGCTAACCAAAAGGAAAATAACTATGCAACAACGTCTGGGCCATTTGGCTTTGGATATGCAGTTGGCATCAGTTCTGCAGAGAAGCAAGTAAGTATTTTGAAAGGTATCTGTTTTATATAGCTGTGAACATGGTAACCTTGAGCTAGTTGGGAAGTAACAAGCCTGACAAATGTTGGTTCAATCCCGCTGTAGGATGTGTGGAATGGTGTCCAGTCTTTATCCTCCAGCTCCAAACCTATTTGAGTATATCCCTATTCTTTATTGGTATACTGATGAATTTGCCTTACATATTTTTCTTTCCATAAGAAACTGAATAATGTATTAATAAATTTGTTTCTCCCAGTGTATGGTACAGGAAAACTACCGCTATGACAGCGACATTTGCACAGTAAATCCAAAAGACTGTGTAGAAGGATTAAGCGTCAGTGTGTGGGAGAAGGCCATTATCTCTACTGATATTTTCAATGAAAGCAAGATTTTTGGCATAAACGATCACAAGTACATCTTGTCCACAGGTATGCTTAATTGATATACCGGTAGTTAATGCAGGTAACACTAGCATGTGATACATTTTTATGTAAACTTAGATCTTGTAAAGAAGAGTAACTGCAATGTACTCTAGAATTATTCATATTAACAATGCATGTCACCTAACCTAACCTAAGTTAATATAACCTAAAGTAATGTAACCTGAGCTGACCCAGCAATTAACAGGGTTATTTAATTTGCATGTTCCTCTGGAGTTACTCATATTTACTAGATTAGGAAGTTTTAGTGAAAAACTGTGGTTTTAGTTCAGAGAATATATTTTCAATATAGTTTTTGGATTCGAACTGTATTCAAGATATTGTCTACAGAGTATGAATACTCATTTCTAAATAAATAATTGTTATGAGCAGAAGTGTTGTTAATATGCATCCTTTTCATGACAAATATATTACATTGTTTTTTTTATCTCCATTTGTAATAACAACTGATGATAAAATAAGAGCTGTGGAAGTTATTCTATTCCATCATTATGTTGAACTTCTTGATGGACAGTTTTTACCTAATTGTATTACATAATGTGCTCAGGAGAAAGATGGTTTTGCTCACCTTTTCACAAAAGCTCCCTCCTCTTGGTTGCATTTATTTAATACTAATACTTATCTGTTTTTCAGACTATGAATGGATTTAGCATTTTCCGTTTCCTCACTTAGCAATTTCAAATCATCAACCATTCTTACACTAAAAAAGTACTGCCTCACATCCTTTAAAAAAAATTTATTGCGAAACTTTAAACTGCAATCTCTAGTTCTGTAGACGCCCATATCAATATATTACTTCTTATCCACACTGTCAGAATCATGTAGGAATTTACATACAGTATATGGTAATTCATCACGTAGCTAATAGCAGACCATTTCATTTCTTTTCTTTTACTCCCCTACAGGAGGTGACGAAGACGGCCATCCAGGAATATCCATTTATCACAAAGGATTCTACTTAGGCGCTGTCGTGTCCACCGGTGACATGTACTGGAAACTGGAAGTAGCTGGGCCAATGTACAACAACACATGGAGTAACATCGCATTGAGATGGGAAACACCTAAAAATGTCCTCGTTAATGGAAAACCTACTGAACAAACAGGGGGACTAGAGGTAACTGATAACTTTTTGTACTTTTTTAAAATCTTATTTTGAGGCTACATTAGTGGAACGCAATAGTCTGGTGGTTAAGGCGCTACATTGGGAAAGTGGCAAACCCTTCTTCAACCACACTAAAGGGCATTAGGAAGAACATCCAGCCTTGATTCTCCAGCTACAACATGTCTGTGGATACCCTCCTGATGGGGATTCTTAGTGACACATAAAATGGCAAATAACACTAACTCTTAAAACTGATTTTTTGACCATAGTCTTAGCTCTCAGAGAGATATTGTTAACCCTTGTTTTTATTTACAGCTCTGGGTTAATCTTGAAAAGGTTGGCCATGTGGTGGAAGGTAGGAGCCCTCCTGCACCTCCTAAGCTACCTCTTGATCCTGCCATCATGATGGTCGGTTGCCATAAAACCCAGGCTAACCAGACATTCCGAGGCTACAACGACGCAGAATATGACGAGATGGCAATGTGGACGAGAAAGCTCATGGACAATGAGACCCTCTTCTTTTTGGGTGGTTATGGTATGTAAAGGCATACATGTACAGTGGCTGCAGTCTTCATGACAAGGGATGGCCGAGTCAAAGCACATATTTATTAGAAGCTAGTTTACCTCAGTCACTCACCTTAACTCCTTTGGGATAGAGGGCTTCAATAATTTTTGATCCTTGAATCAAGATCTGTTGCATTGAACCTGGATTTAGTCTCCCTCGGGCTGTTAGGAATGTCATTCAGACTTAATCCCCCAGCTCCGACATGTCTGTATATGCCCTCATTTGAATGGGTATTTATAGTGATACGAAATGGGAAACATCAACAACAACAATTCATAATTATGCAAATTATTTATACTGAAGTACAGTATATTAATACATAAAAATTTCAAACCTAACCTCACCTAACCTAACTAAACCTCACCTCATCCAACCTACCCAAACCATACCAAACCTCACCCAACCTAAACTAATCTATCTCAACCCAAACCAACCTAACTTAGCAATATTTCAGGGTTATATAACTACAAAGTGTTCTGGAGGCTGTTCAATTTTACAAGATTTGTAATCCCTTCAGAGGGTGTCACTATCATTTAGAGTGTTTAATGTAAATTCTTCCCATGTTTCAGAGCGTAACTTCTCCAGCATTGATGCCGATGAGTTTAAGAAAATGCTGCAAAATGTAGATCTCTCTGACCCGGACCAACAAGCAGCTGCCGTGAGTATTGCTGCAAAGCTAACACTCGAAGAGCCAACTCCAACCGTACCTCCAGCACCCACTGCTGCCACAGGCTCGACTGCTTCGTCCACGGTCAAAACAACTGCTTCAAGTCCGACCGGTAGTCCCTGCTTAATTTATTAAAAATTTTCATGAATTAACGGTTTGTCGGGGACGATGGTACTGCAGTCCTTCAAACGTTTGACTCTGGAATTGATGCGCTCGTGTTCAAGCTCACCATGGGGCGTTAGGAAGGACATCCAGCCTTAATTCCCCAGCTGTAACCTGTCTTTGTCTAACCCCATGATTGGAGATTAATAATGACACATAAAACGGGACACGACAAATATTTGTTTTAAAGGCATGATTAGCCAGACACAACATTTTTCTATTGTTTTTAATTTAGTAGATCACTAGTCAAGAAGACTTTTGATGGCCTGTATTTTTTCATAGTCAAGAATGAAGAATTTAATTATCTAAAACCAAAGAAAGAACTTATAGCTACACTATACAACAAGTTGTTCCTAAAGTGGAGAATGGAAACTACTATTTATATAGTATAATCTTTTAATATGCTTAAGGTATATAAACCTAACATTAGTACATAATTACTTCATCTTGATCTGCAACTTTGCATAGAGAGATAAATAATGTCTAAGTAACACGTAATTATTTTTTGCTCTTGTATTCAGCATCATCAGTAACAACCACAGCAACGCCACCAAGTACGCAAGATGTACTGAAATTTGCAGACAAAGTTGATATCGTTCACAGCCTGACAGACCCTGATTCGGCTCCAAAGTCTCTCACCAAAGCACAGCTGCTTAAGATGATGGTAAGGGATAATTACTTCATACTCAAGCATTTGTATGATGAATGGGTGAATGTTGTCTGCATTTGTATGATGAATGGGTGAATGTTGTCTGCATTTGTATGATGAATGGGTGAATGTTGTCTGCATTTGTATGTTGAATGGGTGAATGTTGTCTGCATTTGTATGATGAATGGAAGAATGTTGTCTGCATTTGTATGATGAATGGGTGAATGTTGTCTGCATTTGTATGATGAATGGGTGAATGTTGTCTGCATTAGTATGATGAATGGGTGAATGTTGTCTGCAGATGTGGGTTCTAATTACCTGTGTGTTCTTGGGACAGCATGATGCTTATAACTCTCCATCTCCTGGCTAGTCTTGAAGTTATTAACCCCATATCTTTTCTTAAAACAATTAATAACTTTTATCATTAACAATTTCCTTTGCTTAGCAAAGTTCAGTGATCAACTATTCTTACAAAAAAGAAGTATTTTATTATAATTATGCTGATATATTACACATCTTGAAACTGTGATTTGTGTCTCTGTGGTTCCAATATCAACTGTTGCTTCATATCAGCTCTGTCGCAATCATGAAGATCTTTCAATTGTATGAGTGTATTGATCTTAAGAAAATGGATAGTAAACCTTTGAACATCCAGAGCCTTTCTGTGGCTCCTTTTGTCTTGACAGACATTAAAAGCAGCTGATAGCTCGCTGTTTGCCGGCTGAATGTAAGAAAGAAGTGTCTGGCCCATCTTGCGTTTCCCCCCTCTCGACGTGCGTTGATTAGTTCCAAAGGAAAGACAAAGTCAATAATTACTTGTGGAAATCAGCCTACATTGCAGGATATGCCAAGAGAGGGTGGTTTGAAGCATTCTTTCCCATCTATCAACTTTCTTTGGGTCTCTCCCTCAGGATTTTCTCTCAAAGTTTGCTCCCCAAGCTTTTGAGGCTCATCACATCAGAATATATCATAGACAGCCTCTGTTCATCTTTCTTGCAGGATGTTATTGATCCCGTGAGCAACCTGTTTCTACCCAGTTCATTTGACAAATGGAAGGAACTCCAAAAGAAGAAAGGTCAACCTGCTTCTGTAAAAGTTGTTGGAGATCTTGGCCAATGGCTTATGGCTGCTTCAAAGGCTGTGACCTTTAGTAATGGCACTCAACCCATGTATCATACTAAAGCATCGGATACTATAGGTACAGAAATACCTTCATTATATGTCTCGACTTTTAATTTTTTTTTAGAGAAAAGATTTTTGTTCTTGGGTTGGTGAATTAATTGTTTATATTGAATTTCGTTTCTATAGATAAACATTTTATAAATTTTAATATTTATTTGGGTGTTTTTACATTGATTTTTAGCTCATTTTACAAAGATTTGTGTTTATGGAGTGCATAGTTAAGTTTCACCAGTGATATTTTGTTTGTTATATAGATCTATCTATCTATATACAAAAGTCATATTCCCTCTGATAAGGGAGGTGGCTGAGTCAAGGCAAAACACTTGACTTTGTTTTGAAGAAAATGCAAAGGAAGAAATTCCCAGTCCCCTCACTTTGCCTCATTTAATTGACTTTTACGACACACAGGGGAACACAGAACTAACCTCATATTATGAAGCATCTTTTGATGAACATCCCATTACCGCATGTTCTCTGTGTTAGATTGCATTGCATTAACTGCATTCACCAGTAGCTACATTAATCAGTAACTGCATTCAACTTTACTTCTAGATATACTTCTTATGCTGTTCAATTTTTTTTTATAGTTTCACAAGCTGTGAAGACAACAGCGGAGAGTTTTAAAGCCAACAAAGATTTCTTTGAGTTCCCTAACTATCCCGCTCTTCCTGGAGTTCGAAGCAAGTGGAACCTGCCTTATGACAGAGTGGCCGGTACGTTTCAATCAAAACAAAGTTGTATTTTAAATCTGCAGATGAATTGCTTTTATTCGTTTAGTTAGAAAAATCCTTGGAAATGAAGCTTTTCCATATAAAAATTTTCCTTAGTTCATTTAGTCTGAAGTATCTTTGGAAATGGAACTTTTCCAAAGGAGAATTTGAACTGTCATAGTTCATTTAGTGTGAAGCTCTATTGGTAATGAAATTTATTGAAAGGAATTTGGATTAGCATAGTTAATTTAGTTTGAAGTGTATTTCTTGAAATGAAACATTACCAAGTAAGAATTTGATTGCCTTAGTTCATTTAGATTGAAGTTTTCTTGGAAATGGAACTTTTCCTAAGAAGAATTTGAACTGCCATAGTTCATTTAGTTTGAAGTTTCCTTGACAGTGAAACTTTTACGAAGAGGCATTTGAAGTGTCGTAGTTCCTTTATTTTGAAGTTTTCTTGAAAATTAAACTTACTCAAAGAGGATATTGAAGTGCCATAGTTCACTAAGTTTGAAATTTCCCTGGAAACGATACATTTATGAAGAGGAGTTGAATCGCCATAGTTAATTTATTTTGAAGTTTCCCTAGAAATGAAACTTTTACTCAGAAGAATTTGAACTGCCATAGTTCAGTTAGTTTGAAGTTTCCTTGGAAATGAAACATTTTCAATGAGGACAGTAAATTACCTAATTCATGAACTTTGAAGTTTTCTTGGCAATGAAAATTTTGCAAGAAGGAATTTGAAATACCATAGTTCATTTATTTTAAATTTTTTATGGCATTGGAACCTCTTCAACTAAGAATATTATGAAACCAGTTCTTTAGAGCCTTTGGTTTACATTAAGAAACCTTCCTCATACTTGAGATGATTTTCAAGAAGTAAATTTTGAAGATTCACAGTTTTGATAGTTTAACTATAACAGTCATATTGACTAGATAATGATACAGTAACCAACATATTGCACTGATATACACACCAGATTATTTACTTTCGCAGTTCCAACTGATCTCTTCAGTGATCCGAGATGTGGCGAAAGATCCCTCAATATCATTTCAACTCTATTCGACACTTATGACAGTATTTCTCCTCCTAGTGTCAATTCAAAGTGAGTTGTAGCTGTATTTTTTTCAGGATGATGCCATATTCCAGTGGGCCGTGGTAGCGTAGTGGTAGAGTGCACAAGTCAGGAAGCGAAGAGTATGGATTCGAGCCCAACAAAGGGCATTAGAAAGTGCATTCAGTTTTTATTCCCCTTAAACTCTATGTCCGTGTCCACCCCCATTCTAATGGGGACATACTGTGACACAAAACGGTGTAATACAATGCCAGTTTATCGCCCATATTACCCAGCTTCATTATGTCTTTGCCCACCTCCATTCAGACACTGAGTGTCTAACTCTAACCCTCTGTTCCCTTCCTTCTAAGTAAGTTTTTATCCATTCTAAAACATTTCCACCTATTCTAGCCATTGATTGCAGCTTCCTTATAAGTCTCCCATGTGGAACAGTGTCAAATGCTTTCTGGAAGTCTAGGAATATGCAATCTGCCCAGCCCTCTCTTTCCTGTAAGATTCGGCTTACCTCATCATAAAATTCTAATAAGTTTGTTACTGTTGATCTACCTTCTCTGAAGCCATGTTGCCTCACTGACAAAAAGTTGAAGGATTCCAAGTGAAGAGAGATATGTTTCCTTAGTAGTTTCTCCATAACTTTGCAAACTATGCTGGTCAAGGAAACTGGTCTATAGTTCAGAGCCGTATCCCTCCTTCCCTTTTTGAAGATAGGTATCACATTTGCTTGTTTCCAGCATCTTGGAATCTCCCCTGACTCCAGTGACTTTTTAAATATGATACTTAATGCCACTGATATTGAGTTTGCACATTTTTTAAGCACATGAGGGGATATGTCATCAGGACCTGTAGCTTTATGAACATCTAAATCCATCAGCGCTTTGCATACCTCTGTGGCTGTAAGGTTGATGTTCTCTAATACCGGCCCTTGAGCTTCTATTACTGCAATCTGAGGGGGTGGGGTATTTTCTACTGTAAATACTGACTGAAACTCCTTGTTCAATTCTTTGCAGATCTCTTCATCTGTTCCGTCTCAGTGATGCTTCTATCCGCTCTCTTTAGCCTTAAAACCTGTTCTTTTACCTTCAGTTTTCCTCTGATAAAGCTGTGGAAAAGCTTGGGATTTTCTTTAGCCTTCCTGGTGATGTCCCTCTCATAGTCTCTCTCTGCCTCTCCTTTTACTTAGGTAGTCATTTCTTGCTCTTTTGTAGGTTTGCCAGGCATTTATGTTTTTTCTCCTCCTATACCTTTTCCAGCATTTGTCTCTCCACTCCTTAGCTCTTTTACACCCATTATCGAACCATTTCTCTCTGGCATGAATTACACCTACTTTGGTGACAGGTATGCAGCAATCTACTATCTTCCCATATTTCTCACAAAAGATGTCATACATTTCTTGTACAGATTTGTTGTAAAATAATTTGAATGGGGACTAATTGTGATACATTTGATAGTACAGTACATTGAAATGCAATTATCACTTGAGTACATGTCTTTTCTGTTGACACAATTCAGCTAATGAACCTTAACAGCCTTGATATCCCACCTCCAACATGTCTGTGCCCACCCCCATTCGAATGGGGACTAATTATGACACTCATAATGGTGCTTTGTATGCAGTTTATTACTTTAGCAAATATAGTAAGGAAGCCCATCAGTTAGGCAACACAGAAAATAACTCTATATTTCTGCTCCTAACTGGACCCCTTGTCAAGCGGGTCCAGTTAGGATCCGAAGTATAGCATAATTTTCTGTGTTGTTTCACTGACGGGTTTCCTCACCATTAAATGCTTTATGCTAACAGTTTGTGCTTAACATATGAAACTGATAAATGCTCCATGACTTATCTGTAACATTTTGACAATGCTAATGCAATTTATACTCAACCAATCACAGGTTATCATTACTGCACCAATACCTTTTATATGCTTGCATACGCAGCATGAAGCTCGATACACAATCATTGCATGATGTAAGAAAGTACTTGTGAAAAATATTTAATTGAAATTAATCATGTTAGAAAATTGCCATTGCAAAATTCATTTATAATTTTAAGGAATTGTATAATAAGTGTCAGAGGGGATTATGGTAGTGCAGCGGCTAGAGCGCTTAACCTGGGAATTGAGAAACTCAAGTTTGCCCCCACCGTGGGGCTTTAGGATGGTCATCCAGCTTCCCAGGTCCAACCTGTCTATTTCCACCATTACTGGCATGGTGATTCATTGTTTTGCAAAACGACAAGTAGCAGCACATAATGAATGTGTGTGAATCAACAGCCATATAGCTGCTTTCACGCCAAAGTGGCACATTACACATGGCATGCCACATGCAATGTGCCACTTTGGTGTGAAAGCTGCCTAAGACATGGAAATGAAGCTATATGGCTACTTCCCATGATAACTATTAAATTTCTTTTTTTTTATGAGTGTGACACCAGGATTGGCAAAGAAAATTGTCCTTATAGGACCCAGGAATCAAAAAAATATTAAAAAAGAAAAAAGAAAAAGAAAGAGAGATGGGGAGTACTGTTACTTTTCAGATGTGAAGGGATAGTAAGAGATGTGTAACAAATACGTCAGAATACATGATGTAGATGTTGGCACAGAAAAAGATCTGTAACTGAAGGAAGACTTAACACTGAACTGTCCTGGTCAGTCCTATTCAAGTCCATTAGACCGTCAGTTGTAGTATCGCAACGGACGGTTCTTGCCATGAGCCAAGATATCACTGTTAATTACAATATCCTTATACTCTAAACACTCAATTCACAGAGCCTTTAATACCAAGTTCGAGCATGTAATTGACTCGAGAGTGTTATCAGTGAAAGCTGAGTGTGATCCCAAGTTGGATGTATATGGCAAGCTTGATCCTGCTTATCCTCCTTGTGAACCAGATCCAGAGATGCTTATGACCAACCCTGTTAGATTCAAGTTCGAACACAACACGAAGACTGTAGCTCTTAGAAAGCTTCAGTTCCATCAGAATGAAACTGTGTCAGAGGTATGTATGCTGTAATCCTGTGCCATTATCTAAAACTTCAAAAGGGAGGGGACCTCGGTGGTGTAGTGGTTAGCGCGCTCGACTGTAGAGTTGATAGAGCTACGATTGAGACCACAGTGGGAAAATAGTTATTTGGCCTTCAATCTTAATTCTCCAGCCACACTGCCTCAAGACTCAATTGTTGGATTGAACCCACTGACAGGCTTAAAAGCCTACCTTGGTGTGGAAACTTTTATTGAAAATTTTAAATAAATGGGGACTGCAGTAGAGCACCAGACTCGGGAAGTGACAAACCCGTGCTTGAATTCACTGCAGGGTGTTAAGAAGGGCATCCAGACTACATTTCCCAGCTCCAACCTAAAATTCTACAGAGGGAGCTGCGGTAAATAATGGTTTGAACTCTGACCTGGAAAGTATCAGACCTGTGATCAAACCCACTGCAGGGTGTTATGAAGGGCATCCAGCCTTAATTTCCCAGCTCCAGTCTGTCTATGTCCACCCTTTATTGAATGGGGATTATCCATAACAGAACAGCAAAAGTTGACAACATCTAAGGCTGCTTTTGCACCAAAGGGGCACATCGCACGCCACGTGGCACACCAGTTGAAAACAGATATCCGAAAATATATGAAACCTTTCACAAAGAAGTGGCGTGACACGTCCCATGGGTCACTTGCAACTAGCGTCGCAAGTCGTATGTGGCACATGGGATGTGTCACGCCACTTCTGTGTGAAAAATTTCATATATTTCCGGATGTTCGTTTTCAACTGGCATGCCATGTGTGATGTGCCACATTGGTGTGAAAGCGGCCTAAGATATTACCGAACTTCTAGAAATGGGAAATAATTTAACTTCAGGTGTTTGTACATGATGTTGATCTCGATGTTGTTCAGAAGGTGACAGATTACTGTCGAGTCATGCTTATGTCCTTATATGTTTAATGGAATTTTGTAAAAAAAAATAGTAACCCCAGGGTGCTTTAGGGATATTCATTCAACAAGACAAGCCACCTAACCTAACTTAACCATTTACAGACTTATTTTTTTTCATGAGTGTGGTATCAGGACAGGTAAAAAAACTGCCCTCGTCTGGCCTGGACACAAAGAAACATAGAGCAAAGAGGAACAGAGATGGGGTGTATTGTGAATAGTCAAATTTGAAGGAATAATGAGATGTGGAATGAATATGCAAAAATATTCTGTATAGATGTAGGTATAAAAAAGGATCTGTAACTGAAGGAAGACTTAACATCGAGCTGTCCAAGACAGTCCTATTCAAGTCTTAAAGATCTTCAGCTGTAGTATCGCAATGAGCGACTAGTGCCATGGGCCAACCTATTTAACTTTACCTTTGGTTCTGAAAATATTCATCTTCTCAAGCTCCCCCTCATGCAATAATTTTTTCCTCAGATTAACAAGAGATTTTGCGCCTGGTGGAACCCCAACATTAGTGATTACGGCTCTTGGGACCTAGAAGGTTGCAAAGTAATGGAATCCACTCCCGATTATACAAAATGCGCATGCGGGCGATTTGCTACCTTTACTATCATTGCTGAGAAAGTTGAACCGAGAGTAAGTAAAGCAAAATAGTGCTGCTCGTTTTATTTTTGAATATATCTCCAGTCAGTGCAGGTAGTTGTACATTTTCTTTGGTTAAAGTTAATATCAATCAGTATTGAAGATGTTTTATTGCAGTTACCAGTAGGAAATGGAATAAATTGCCTAGCCATGTTGTGTCAGTGGAACTACAGAAATTTAAGCTAGCCATGAATAAATATTTTCTTAAGCAGACTTTGAGGCTGAAGTTTTTAAAATGTAGTGGAATAATGCCAGTATTGTAAACTGAGTTGTACCTTTTGCTCGCCAAGTTGCTGCCCCTCCTGGAGCCATCTGGTTTATAGTATATAACTTTTTCCAGCTGGGCTTGGTTCTTAGCTAATAATGATAATAATAATAATAATAATAATAATAATAATAATAATAATAATAATAATAATAATAGATATTCCTAAGAGATTTATACACCATTGCCACAAGTAAAACAATGCTTGAATAATTTATTATAATAACTTCTACATGCCCGAGCTTTATTGTTATGAAATCATCTTTCTATAAAGTTTTAACCTTCTGCTTTGTCTTCATTCCACAGGTAGTACCAGATGAAAAGTTATGGTTGATCATTACGAAGTACATTGGCTATATTTTATCATTCATAGCTTTGCTTATTTACATTGCAGTCATTGCCGTATCTGGGTAAGTTGAGTTTAGGAAGTTTATTTGCAATTCTGAGGCTTCAGGTCGAAAGTTCGCGTCCCGTCATGGTCTGAGGTTAGTAAGGGAATGCACTCAAGGTAACGATTACATCTGCCAAAACAAGTCCTTCGCATGAAGGCAACCGTCCTAGCCCTTGGTAGAAATGGGAATCCGTGACGTAAAACCGGAACAAATTTGAAGATTTGCCTAAGAAACACTCACACATTCTTTTAAGATCTCACAAGTTATCCTTGGCTTGGAAAGCGCTCATATTTGCGCAGTGGTTAGAGGACTCGACTCAGGAAGTGGCAAACCCCTGTTTGGGTCCACCTCAGGGCGTTAGGGAGGACATCCAGCCTTTATTCCTCAGCCTCAACCTATTAGTGTCTACCCCCATTTCAGGAGTGATTAATAGTTACATAAAATGGCAAAAAATATATATCCATTGTTTGGTGTACTTCCATATCATTATGAGAATATAACTTGGAAAAGCTTAAACACTTTAGTAATTTTTTTCAATCTCTGCTCTCTTTCACAGAGACTTAAAGGATCAATTCCATTTGATCGGTTTGAACTTGTCACTAGCTATTTTACTGGGATCGATATTCATGTTGACGACCGATATGCATACTGTACGCAATGATCGCCATACCTGTACTGCAATTGGCACTCTCATACACGTCTTCTATCTGGGTGCTGGAGCTTGGATATTTGTCCTAGGCCATGCATCCTTTAAGGCCATTACATCAGGTAATTAAGACGTTTTACCTGCATATTCAAATCCATTGAAATTCTGTATGATACAAAAAATCATGGATAAACTCAATTTCTTTGGAACTGATTTAAATACAAAAATAAAAAAACAACTGATTCAACACTTAATATTCCGTTCCCATAGGTGTAGTTAGTGGCCGCCTACGAGCATATTGGTTCCTGGCGTGGAGTTTGCCACTCATATCTATGGGCCTCACATACCTACTATTCCTACATGACCTGGGGCTCGATCCCAGGTGTTTCATAGCGTGGGAGAATAACCCCAAATGGGTCTTCTTTGGCCCTCAGCTGTTCGCCTGTGCAGTGGCGTTTGTTTTCGGCACAATAGTATTGTGCAATATGTCCACTCCAGCATTGAGGTAGAGTCATTTGTAAACTATCCTACAATATAGTTAAGAGTTCAGGAATATAAATTAATCCAGGAAGGATGGTGGGACTGCGGTAATGCAGTGGTTAGAGCACTCAACTCAAAGTGACAGGCCCGTGTTCGAGCCCACTACAGGGCATGAGAGGGACATCTAGGCATAATTCCCCAGCTCAAACCAGTTTTGTGTTCCCCCCCCATTTGAATTGAGATATAATAAACCCATGTTGGAGTATTGCTGTGTTACTTAAGGTAGAATCGGGGCAAACTTAGTCATAATAGGTTAGTATTTACCAGTTTCATCACATTATTCGTAAAATAAAGTGAATAATTCTTTCGGTAACTCTTAAATATGAGTTAAATTCCATCATGATATCAAAGGATTGACTTAATTTCAAAAGTTAAATATTTCTTTTGGAGGGGCAAAAATCCCTCTTTTGTGTTATCATGCTTTAAAGTCAGTTGAATTGCGTGGAGCAAGGGACTGAAAATCCCCTTCTCTTGCATATTATTCCCACAAAGAGTCATATATATAGATTTGGCCCAGTCACCCCCATTATAAGTGTTTATGACTTTTATGTATAGATAGATAACTTGATGTACTTATGTTTATGGAAATTAAGGGGAGGTATGTGGGTCTCAGATTACTTACATTCATTAGTTGATGTCTTGTATGTTCTTAGACATATATTTTAGGTATTAGATTTAAACCTAGTGTTTTGAATGAACTCGGTGAATAAAGGAACATAGAGATTATGGATAAAAATAAAAATGCTATTTATTTCTGATGTCATAGGCTAACATTTGTCTAAAACTTTTTGTCTGAAATCATTGGCTAACATTTGCCTTACCAACAGAAAGGACAATTTAATAGATGATTATGGCTCCTTCTGCAACGGAGCCTCTTTCGTCATCATATTTTTTGCACTCACGTGGACAATGGGTCTGCTTTCATACATGAGGTTTGATCTGGACCTCGATTTCTATCCTATATTCCAAGTCTTCAATTCATGGACGGTATGTCTAGAATTTGACCAAGTGTGTTGAATACGGTCAAGAGTTTTTGCACAAACAGTAGAACATGTGTATAAATCTGGAATGGTAATAATAATTGATTTTAGGTGAATGAGCGGTTGTGTCATGGTTGTGTAGTATTACTATTGGTTGTTTATGTGTTTGTGGATGGAATGTTAGGTTAGTAAGTGTGTCAAGAGTTTTTCCTTAAATAGCAGAGAATATGTTAGAGTCAGAAATGGTAATAGTGTTTGGTTTGAGGTGAATGCACGGTTTTGTCAAGGTTGTGTAATGTCACCATTGTTTTTTTTATTGTGTAAATGTATAAAGTGGTAAGGGAAGTATAAGTATCAAATGTTTTTACAATGTTATTAGAGCAAAGCTTAAGCTGTTTTCTGGGGTGTTACTGCTGTGACTGGGCACCACAGTGGGAGGCGATGCCTCTGATAGGAGTGCTAAAACCCAGTAAACTTTAAGTTTTAACTTTATAGTGTATGTGGATGGAGTTGTAAGAGAAGTAAATGTATGCATCTGAGACAGAAAATCGCATGATCAATAATGATTAAGAATAATAGCTTAGCTTTTGTTGCTATTAGGTAATTTCCTACGGATCCGCCATGTCCTCTTCCACCCTAAGTGGAATATCTAAGCAAACAGGTAATGCCCCAAAGGACATAAAGAAGATTATGATTTCTTAATAATTTCATAATATAATAATTGTTGCTTTTATCAGTCTCATATGTTGCTATTTAGATTGTGGTAAAACCTTTAAGAAAGAGAGCAGTGGCTTTTAAATGTAATAAATAATTGAAAATTGCTTCAACCACTCTCAGGATTTGTTATTTTGGTTGTTCCCTTCGTCCTTTATGATAGTACCTGTTGATGTCTCTCATTATTATTATTATTATTATTATTATTATTATTATTATTATTATTATTATTATTATTATTATTATTATTATTATTATTATTAATCTTTTCAGGGATTGATAATATTCCTGTTCATTGGAATTGGATCAAAGCGATTTAGGATGATATTAGCTGGGCAAGCAAAACTTAGGGTAAGTAAAATGTATGTTTTGACTCCGCCACCCGCTTTCAAGGGAGATTGTAGCCATTGCATATGTATGTATGTAGGTGTTCAAGACATATAGACTGCATGAATTAATTAACTAAACCTAACTTTGCTTTGGAAAACTTAATTATTAAAGATTTTAATCTTAGTAACACTCAAACCAAAGACGATATCCAGTTAAGTTCTGATTATTTGAGGTAGAAGACACATGATTTTATTGATATTTGGTCATGCACTTTCTTGTGAGAAAACAAAGAATTTTTAGTATACTGTATATAGATAAATTAGTGTCCTGCTGTAGTGTAGTGGATACCATAGTCGATTTGGAGGTGATAGCCCTGCGATTGAACTCACCGTATTTCCCCAGCTCCAATCTGTCAATGTCCACTCATATTATGAAGATTTCTAGTAATACATAAAACATTAAAATAAAGTCATAAAGGTGCTTATGAGAAAAAGAGAATTCTTTGTAAGATAACAATATACAGTATTAGTAAGTTATTTATCTAATTGTTCATAAAGTGATATATTGTTTCCATATTTTATTTGTATACAACAGTGCATAAAAAACCGAGTTAGAAAATACTGGGACTGTTATTATCACACTGATTCACTTTGTGACTTCATTTTAGCTTTTGAATAACTGCACAAATATTAGTGTTTTATTTAAAGAAGTATTAAAACTATAGTCGTCACTCAAGCTTGACTACTCAGAAAATGAGAGAGATCTAGGAGTAAACATACTGGCAGATTTGTCTCCAGAAATACATATAAATGGCATAGTAAGGGCAGCATATGCATTCTTATCAAATGTAAGGGTAGCCTTCAGGCATATGGACAAGGAAATGTTCAGAAATATTTATGTAACCTATGTGAGGCCAAAACTCGAATATGCAGCCCCCTTTTGGAATCCGCACTTGAAAAAGCACATAGCTAAGCTTGAAAAAGTTCAAAGACATGCCACGAAACTGGTGCCAGAAATACGCAATCTCAGTTATGATGAGAGGCTGAGGGAATTAGACTTACCATCACTCGAAGCTAGAAGATTGAGGGGGGATATGGTGACAGTCTTTAAATTCCTTTATGGTTATGATAGAGTGGATAGGGATCGATATTTTGATATGGCAGGCTCTAGAACTAGAGGTCATAGTTTGACGCTTCGTAAGAAAACTTCTTTGCAGGATGTAAGGAAATACTTTTTCAGTGTAAGAGCTGTTGATAATTGGAATTAGCTAAGCGAGAAGGTAGTTAATGCTATCTCAATCCATAGTTTTAAGGACAGGTATGATAAGTATGACTAAGTATAAAATGGAACCGATGAGGAGACGGGAAGATACGAGCTTTGGGTTAGGTAATTACTGTTAATTGGTTCCACCACTTCCTGTGCAAATCATAAAGTGCCTATGATCAAAACCCTTATGTAAGTGTGTCTGATAATTGCATATACAGTAATTTATACCCAACCCTCTGTATACATTGCCTCATGCTTAGATTACTCTATCGTACTTGATTCTTGCCTAATACAATTTAAATTCATGTAAAGCAGTGATGCAGTTGTTATAATGTATTTATCTGTATTTTCTCTTCCCAATGAATTAGAGTATTATGTCTTGAATCAGCCACTCCCCTTATTAGGGGAAAAATGGCTCATGTTTATAGATATATAGATAGATTTAGGAAATAATCTTATAAAATTTTATTTCCTTTTCTCCATATTTTCCAACGATTTATGTTCAAAACCACATTATTTAAAACTGCGTAAAACGAGGGACAATTGTATTTCTAATGTTATTATAATTACTATAAATATTTAAATAAGATGCCAAGAAAATTTTTGCTGCGTGATTTACTATTCCGATCTGATCGTAGCGTGAAATGCTGTTCGGCAACGCCTTTGGGACACCAACAGTCCCAGTAGATGATAAGGAACATCTGCAAATTCCAGCAGACCAAAGAAGCAAAAATTCCAGTGCACCTTCAAGTGGGAGAGCCTCACCCATCAGTCCATCCGGGGTAAGTGATGCTACCAATAATATCAACTTATTTCCTCATATGATATATGGATCCATACTGTGGCATTGCAGTGATTAGAGTGTTCCACTCTGGAAGTGACAAGCCTGTGTTTGAGCCTCCTGATGGTCATTAAGATGGGTATCCACCTTAATTACTCAGCTCCAGCCTGTATGACGACCCTCAAAATGAGGATTAATAGGGACACATAAAACATTGAGAGATCTTAGAGAATAATGAGTTGCTTAGTGGTTAGAATGCTTTATTCAAGAAGTAACAAACTCATGCTTGAGCCCTCTGCCGGGCATTAGGAAGCAATTTCCAGCCTAAATCCTCAGCTGCAACCTGTCTGTGTTCATCCCCGTTCAAATGGAGATTCAAAGTGATGCATAGAATGGGAAAAACAATTTAAAGATTAAGCTCCTTTAACTGATCTTTCTCATTTTTATTTTTATGTTGAGTTTATTCACAATAGTAAATAAAAATGTCAGCGATGAAATCTATGAAGTCAACATCATCTAAAACTTTCAACTTCTCCCATCGGTTGTCACCGCAGCAGATCAGTTGTCTCCGTCCGTATCACCCTGTACCATTGCATACTCCTCCTTCACACCACACACCCTCCTGTTCTCCCTCACGACATCCGTCAAGCTCCTCTTTGGCCTACCTCTTCCCTTCTAGCCTGGCAGATCCACCTTAGCATGCTTCTCCCAACATATCCCTCATTCTCTCCCTAGCATGCCCTAGCCATCTCATCTCAGTCTCACCCCTCTCACCATGTGTCCAAACCATCCTACCAGCACTGTCCCTCTAGTATACTCATTTTTTATCCTGTCCATCGATGAAAAAAATACATAAATCTGCATATCATTATCCTTGCTTTACAATTAATACTGTTTATTGTATGACCTCGTGTTTTGCATAGGTAAATATGTCTCGCCCACCCACATCTGCAAGCGACGTTGCCCCTCGGCCACCTACCAAGGGTCAAGTAAGTAATATTGAATGAGATAATTATTGTCAGTTAAATTCAAGAGTCAAGTAAGTAATATTGAATGAGATAATTATTGCCAGATAAAACCAAGGGTCAAGTAAGTAATATTGAATGAGATAATTATTGTCAAATAAAATGATTGATTAGTTGAAATGTTAGAAGATATTTATATACAGGGCATCACAGTAAAGAATGAGCATAAAAAGCAGTGTTACCAAATTTCAACTGTATGAAGAGAGGAGAGTCTTTTTACCTTCCTAAATTATACATAAATATAATTTAAATAGCTCTGTTTTACTTAAATCAGCAGGCTTATTTGGCATTCTGCTATATATATATATATATATAATATATATATATATATATATATATATATATATATATATATATATATATATATATATATATATATATATTGAAGGCATTGTTTTCATGATGGCAAAATTGCACTTCAGTTATTCATAATCTAAAAAGATGCACCATGTGTGCATGATGTGTTATTTGAGATAATGTATTCAATATATATATATATATATATATATATATATATATATATATATATATATATAATATATATATAATATATATATATATATATATATATATATATATATATATATATATATATATAATATATATATATATTCTCTTCTTAGGTTGCTGGTCGACCAGGTTCCAGACCATCATCCAGCGGCTTCTAAAATAAAATAAACAAATTATATTATCTCTACGTGAGGCTATAACTCAAACTGTGATTAGAGAAATAAATAATGACCTGATAATAATTACTGACAGGATTAGCACTGATCAAACTCTGACCCTTATTGCAAGCAATGAGAGAGAGAAATCCAGATTAACCCTGATTAATCTTAATAGTTCACTGGTAGTATTATTCACTAGTATTGAATTAAAATCACTATTAACACTTATGTTTATTTTATATTTGATTTTAGTTCCATAGTACACGCACTGTAAAATGTACCTGTTCATATATATATTATTTACATATATATTTCATATATATTTTATCTACATATTCAGAGAAGTCAAATAATTATGTTGCTGTTAATATATATCTATGATCACAGAGCATAGAAGGTATTGATACACTTAGTTTTTGTGAACTACACTTAATTTTTGTGAACTATTGTCAGTATTTCACTTGACTTTGATAATATATTTATCAAATAATATAATAGATGTTCAGTTTTGCTTGTTTAATAATATTGATAATAATGACACTAATGTATTAAATAATAATAATAATAATAGCAATAATAATATTAATAATAATAATAATAATAATAATAATAATAATAATAATAATAATAATAATAATAATAATAATAATAATAATAATAATAATAATAATAATAATAATAATAATAATAATAATAATAATAGTAATAATAATAATAATAATAATGATAATAGCATTGAGTAATCACCGTGGCTCAAGCGGTAGCATCCGCAACTCTGAGGCGTTAGGTCGAGGGTTCGCGCCCCGTCACGGTCTGAGGTTAGCATGGGCATGCACTCAGGATAAGGATTACATCTGCCAAAACAAGTCCTTCGCAAGAAGGCAACCATCCTAGCCCTTGGTAGAAAAGGGAGGCCGTGACGTAAAACCTAAACAATAATATTAATAATTGTATAGTAGTCATTGCTCGAAGAAACCTGGGTTTTACATTGTGTGATGTGTGAAATAAAAATTTGAGTTCAGCATCACTATTTTATTCACTTCAATACCTCTACCAAGTGACAAAGCTGAAACAAGTGGATGTGGCTTCAGTAAAGTGGTGAGTACAGGGCTCCTATGCTCTTCATTTGATAGGTAGATAGATACAGTGGTCTTTATCTTACGCTGTCATTAGATGCACGTAACCTATGTACTTTAAATCATTCCTAGATTAATGTATTTACTTAACTTTTAACTAAATACAATTTAGATTCTATTTAAGACTGTACAGTAGTACCCATAATGTATGTTTTGCTGGAAAAGTAAAAAAAAAAAAAAAAGAATTTAGTATATTTCAACATGTTCAAAATTGCACTATTTAAAACCTCGTAAGAAAAGCACCCATTGTATTTTATATTTAATATGACTGTTCTATATATATATATATATATATATATATATATATATATATATATATATATATATATATATATATATATATATATATATATATATATATATATATATATATATATATATATATATATATATATGTTGTGTCCATATTGTTTGTCATACCAATCAGTTATTATTTTCTGTCAGAATGATAATATGAAAAAACTCAATAAATTTCTGAAGATGAAATTTCATATTTTTTTTTCTCTTTCAGATTTAATCCACAACTTTAAAATTCAGTTTTTAAGGCCAAAATAACTCAGAAAAAATGAAAAAAAAAATTCTTTAGATTTGAAACTGAAAAAAGAAAAAACAAGCACTTCTTTTTATATAGATTTAAGTAAATATATGAAGTGTAATTTTTATTCAATAAGAAATATAAGATTAAACTTATTACCAGCATAATGGTAAGTATTATTTCTTTTTTGGAAAATGTGAATGACTATAAGTTGCTTTGTGAATTGTACTTATATGCTTTGCTAATAAAAAAAAATTATCTCTCTCTCTCTCTCTCTCTCTCTCTCTCTCTCTCCTCTCTCTCTCTCTCTCTCTCTCTCTCTCTCTCTCTCTCTCTCTCTCTCTCTCTCTCTCTCCTCTCACACACGCACACACACACACACTCCTTTTTAGATGATTCAGTACACTTGTTTCTGTTTTAAGGAAGATATAGTTGCACGCCAAAAAAAAATGCCTAATTTTATTAAAAGATTAAAAAAAAAATTACACTTGTCTGTGATTTTGTGCTTTTCAAAGTTAAAATTATGTCTATTGTTTTTGATGACTCTTGCTTGATCTTAATGCCTATAACTACTTTAAATATATTATCTTTTTTGCATGATTAATACTTTCTATTGTCATCAGAAACTAATTTTATTCGGTCAGTCCTCTTAGTACCTTGGTGATGAAGGGCTGCCACAAATACCCCTACTACACTGCATGGGTCATCCACGGTGTAAGTGGGTGTGGCAGAAGATCCATACCCATTTACCCTGTGGATGACCCAAGCAGGGTGATGTGGTGTACTTTTAACAAAGTTTTATCCCCTAAGAGCTAAGAAGAGTGAATGAAGTGTAATAAATTCTGGTCCATTAATTTGTGCTTTGACTCGGCCACCCTCTTACTAGGTGGATTGTGGCCATTGTTTATATATGTATGTACTTTACCTGTCCTAGGTAGTAGGCTGGCCTATGGCACCAGCCGCCTGTTGAGATACTACCACTGGGAAAAAAAGGAGTCATTCTAATACAGAAAATACAATGCTGGTTAAGTAAAAATGTTTAATAATAGAGTAAATAATTGTATAATTTGGAAGCTGTTCACATTCTGATTTTTATCCATTCCAATTTTGATTCACTTATTTAGATGTCTTGAATAAAGCATTTTGTCTCAAAGGAATGTTTAGAGACAGAAATGTTATATTGGACTAAATAACTGTTATTTATTTTAGTGTCCAAAGCATTGTGTATTATAATGGCAACCCTTTTTATACTTTTCTTTCCTTAACTACTCTGATTTTTCCTTTTCTAATTCTTCTCTACCACTTTCTCCAACTCTCTTTCCTTCTTTTCCTCCCTCTCATCCACTACTCTTATTTTTTTTATGCTCTTTACAAACCTTTTGTTCTTTTTCAAATTCTCTGATTCTTCCATTTGTCTGGCTTCTTTACCACTTCCTTCAACTCCTTTTTCCTCCTACTTCCCCACCTCCTACTCTTCCTCCTCCTTTTACACATTTCTTATCCGTTTTTTCTATTTCAACTTCTCTTATTCTTCCCATTTTCTTTCTTCTTAGTCTCCTCCTCCTCCATATCTTTTTCTTCCTCCACTTATCTTACCCTTTTCTTCTCTCCCAAAGAGATTGCCTGTCATCTCTTGACTCTTTTACTCTCCCATTAACAGTTTTTGTCTTTCTTCTGTAACTCCTCCTCCAACTCCTTGTCCTTCTCCTCCAATTCCTTTTCCTTCTCCTCCAACTCCTTTTCCTCCCTCTACACTTTTCTTAGATATTTATTCTCCTCCAACTCCTTTTCCTCCCTCTACACTTTTCTTAGATATTTATTCTCCTCCAAAGAGATAGCCAGTTATCTCTGACTTTTTTACTCTCCCAGTAACAGTTTTACTGCCTACAAAACACACAGGAGAGTGACCTGGCCACTCTCCTCATTCTTTCTTTTTTACAATTACTGCAGACTATCTCCTCGGATCCAGGCTGGAATCTTATATAGATAAGTAACCTCCACAATCCCATGGAAAATTAAATAACCCATTTAATTGTTAGGGTAGGTCAGGGTTGATTTGGGTTGGTTAGGTTAGATTAAGTTAGGTTAGGTTAGGTTAAGTTTACTCCTAGAGCACTCTAGGGTTACTCTCCTTCACAGGATCCCCACATTCTATTCCTTGCTGAGAATTCAATGTTAGTAAGTTTCTAGCTTTGTTACATATTTCAATACTCAAATTAATTATTAACGTCATTAGTTAGAGTAGTAAGGGGGTGGTAACGCACTGGCCTCGCATTCGCGAGGTCGACGGATCGCGCCTCGTCCAGGCAAGAGAGTTCAAGCTATTTTCTGGGGAGGTTACTACTGTGGCTGGGCACCACAGTGGGGGGGGTTGAGGCCTGTGCCAGCTGGCGACCGCCCTATGGGCCCTTCTTGACCCGTTCCACCCATATATGGGTGGAGAATCTAAAAACAAAGTAGTAAGGGCTCGTCAATATTATTACAGGGCATTATAATATAATTTTCAATACCAGATACAGCAATACTATGCACATCCACACCCAACAGAGTCACTTCCTTACTTGTAATATCTTCTTTAATAATTCATCAATATCTTTGTCAACTCCATCATTTTTTCATTTTCTGTTGCTTCGTTCTCATTTTTCCATTCCAGGTAAAGATGAAAAACCAATTCTATGGACAACTGGTCTCCATCTTGATGAGCTCTGGACGGCAGATACAAGATATGAAAAGAAGATTTCGTGAAGATTGAACGACCTTTGGGGCATTGGACAGCTTGCTTTCGGCGTTAATTTAGCTACGCATTATTTGGGCTAGATTACTATTGTTTATGAAGATGCTTCCCTCATAAGAAAAAAAATTAAGATTACTTTAGTGTTCTCAAAATAGTATTACCATATTTTTTTTTCAATTCATGATCATTTAACGTGCTTGTAAGCCATAAAACAACCAGTCACAATATATTTGAGGTTATTTTTAGCCCATGAGTGCTTGTAAGCCATAAAACATCCAGTCACAATATATTTGAGGTTATTTTTAGCCTTTGCGTCCTTGTAAGCCATAAAACATCCAGTCACAATATATTTGAGGTTATTTTTAGCCCTTCAATATTCACTTTAAGATTATTTGATTTAGGGAAATTACTCTCATAAACAATAGTGTTTCCCCGTGTCTAACCCTTTTAAGGAAATTTAATTATATTAAAGTCTTTGACATACTTTGTAACCATCATTCCCTAGGGAAGGATGGACATTGCAATACCTGTACTGTGTTTGTCTTGGAATGAGTATGATACAAGTGAATAAATGAATAATTATGGAATGAATAACTGAATGCATTAACAAGTATGTGAATAAGTGGAGATATCTGAATGTATGAAATGAATTTCTGAGAGAGTGTTGATTAATGATGAATTAGAGTGAAAAATTGATGTGAAGGATTGTACTTGCGAGGACTGCACACACCTCTACTGTATGTGTATTTTTATTTTATTTTGGCATTTCTGCTGCTTATTAACCAGATTGATAACAGATGAGTTACTGAATAACTAATCTGACTAATCCATCATTTTCTTCCCCACTTTAATGCATTTATATTTAGATCCAGATAATCCTCCTCCACCGCCGACGGAGCCACCGGTAGAATTCTTGGACGCCAATGTTTTGGGTTAGTTATTTCAACAGTGTTTTTTTTATGTTTTAGAAGCATAAAGCAAAGAAAAACGGTGATGGAAGATGTTGTGACTTGTCAGATGTGAAGGGATGATAAGAGATGCATAACAAATACACAACAATATTCTGTGTAGATGTAGGCACAGAGAAGGATCCGTAACTAAAGGAAGTGTTAACATCGATCCATCCAGGTCAGTCCTATGTAAATCTAAAACACCTTCAGTTGTGGTATCACAATGGGCGGTTGATGCCATGGGCCAACCCACGACTTGATATTACTGTATTCCTGGAGGAAGCTTATGAAAGACTCCCACATATGCCATCTCAAACATTCTATGCCCAGACCATTTCTGGAGAAAGCTTATGAAAGACTCCCACATATGCCATCTCAAACATTCTAAGCCGAGACCGATTCTGGAGGAAGCTTATGAAAGACTCCCACATATACCGTCTCAAACATTCTAAGCCCAGACCATTTCTGCAGAACAAGCGTATGACAAGACTTCCACTATACACATGCCATCTCTGGAGCAGTTTCTGACACTCACCGATGACACCGTGCCCGACATAAAGCTGACGCCTGGACCTTTCGGCTTCGGGTATGCCGTTACTTTGAAATCTGAGTACACCCAGGTATGCGCCAAAATTTTTGATAAGTTTTTAACATTATACTATATTGTGCTTCTAGACTGCAGTGGTGCAGAGGCTAGATCACTTGATTTGGAAAGAGAGAAACTTGTATTCAAACTCACTCTAGGGTGTTAGGAAGGGCATCCAGCCTTAATTCCGCAGCTCCTGTCTATCTGTACCCACTCACATTAAAATGGAGATTGACAGTGACATATATAAATGGCTAAAACACTTTAGTACTGAGGGATATCCACCTTACCTAATTGCCCTAATGTTATACAACACAAATTTAAATCTCTGTTACTTTCATTTATACCATACTGCATTCTAGCTTTTATCCTAAAAATTTAAGAATACCAAGCTCATATAGTAGGATGATTAAAATAGCTTTATTGTGTCATCTTTAAACTGAATAGAAACCTTTAAAAAAAACAGTAATAACATAAATATAAAGAAAAATGTAAACCTTGATGGTGGGTAAAAAAGAACTCTATCTCTATACAGTACTCCCTGTTTGTCATTAAAAGCTGGGGTGGATATGATGAAACTCTGATGCCTCATTTTTTTTCTTTAGGTGTGGCTATCTTGATAGTACAAGCAGGAAATGGTGTAACTTTGGGAAAAATAAAATGACTTATGAATTATAATTATATAAAAAATAGCACTCCTAAATCAATCATATTTTCCTTTCAGTGCCTGAAGAGAAGTCCTTATGCCAGCTCGGGAGATTGCACATTTGATCCAGCCACTTGTACTGAAGGATTCAGTGTCGGAATATGGTACAGGGCCAACTTCAGTTACGCGTATTTCCACACTGTGCACGCCCTTCACAAAGAACCAAAACGATATGTATTGTCAACAGGTTGGTATTATAGGAAAGCTTGTCTGTTGAATCTTAATTTATACCTGAATTTATGTCTAGTGAATTACGAAGCTGGTGACAGAGATACGTAATCTCAATTATGAGGAATGGCTGAGGTAGTTAGCTTTACCATCATATGAAGCTTGAAGAAAGAGGGAGGATATGGTGATAGCTTGGATATTCTCTCATGGTTTTAACAGAGCGAATATGGAGTGATATTTTGATATGAGTTGACCTAAAACTGAAGGTTATAGTTTGAAGTTTCAATAGAAACTTCTTTGCAGGTTGTAAGGAAGTACTTTCCTTTTTAACAAAACGATAGTAGATAATTGTAATTCGTTAAGCAAGGAAACAGTAAATACTCAGTGCATTTTCATTTCTAAGAACAGATATGATAAGTTTCAGGGAGTAAATAAATTAAACCGAGTAGGAGATGGGGGCGTTACGAGCAAAGGGCTCTCTCCCTCAAGCACTATTTAGTAAATACAATTTCAGTAGTCAAATGCCTCACTTGTGTTTCTTTGTTATGAGAGCCAGCTAAAAGGGATTGGTAAGCAAAAAGATGGCACTCCCAACCTCCAAGAAATAATTTTATATAATTCCACACTCAAGTAGATGGAAGGGGATTACGATAGGCAGGATATGATAAAAGCCCTGCCTTCTTTCAAATGTCCCACTGCAGGACATTTGGAAGGACATGCAGTCGTAATCCCTTAGCTCCAGCTTGTCCACATCCACTCCCATTCGATTTGGGACTAATTTTGACTTGCAGAATTCTGTAGATGGAGCAAAATGAATTATTAATTTATTCATTACTCCTGAAGGTTGGGAAGAATATACAGGTATACCTCACCCAACGTCGTTAATTGGTTCCAGGAGAGACGACTTAAGTCGAAAAACTGTATATCTAGGCTAGCCTAGATATACAGATTTACTGTACAGTATACAAATTAATGAACTCTATTATGCCGTTGGCAACAGGCTTAGCATGGGACATGCATGGTGACCAGTGTTGCCAGATAAAGGGGATGTTTTTATTTTCAAATGTATGATACATTTTAAGATATATATTAATTACAAGATGGTAGTACTGTAATTTAAATAAAAATGTACTTCATATTTAAGATAATTTAAATAACTTACCAGCTTACATGTATGTTTTTTATATTTATCATTTCTCTCATTCATGTATTCTGGCAACACTGATGGTGGCAGTGAGGACGAGGATGCATACGTTTTGTCACACTTCCGTATCAGCTGATGCGCCCGCACACGCTATTTCCCTGACAATATTATATTAAAAATATGTTTGCTGTTTGTTCTTAATGCTTTTTTGTCAATTTTCTTCATAATATCCGATCGCATTAAGCTGTAGAAGAGGAGTAGGATGCGGGAGAACGAACCTCTATCGGCAAATGTTTTGCTACTTCCGTATCAGCTGATGCACCCTCACACGCTATTTCCCTGACGATATTATATTAAAAATATGTTTGCTGTTTGTTCTTAATGCTTTTATTCAATTTTCTTCGTAATATCCGATTGCATTAAGCGGTAGAAGAGGAGTAGGATGCGGGAGAACGAACCTCTATCAGCAAACATTTTGTTACTTCCGTATCAGCTGATGCACCCTCACACGCTATTTCCCTGACAATATTATATTAAAAATAACTTTGCTGTTTGTTCTTAATGCTTTTTTTCAATTTTCTTCATAATATCCAATCATAGCCAGTTTATCGTCCAGCGTTATAGCATGACGCTTAGCACTTGCACTAGGAATTTTCTTAGGTGTCATGGGGGCAAAATATAAGGTCACAAATGAATGAGAATGAGAGTAGCCAATAAACAGACTTATACCGTGCATAAACTAATCAATTCAAAACAATAGCGGTTTCGTGGGAATGACGAGTGACGACGCCTAACGGTAGATATTGGAACTACTGTATGTATTTTGATAAGATTTTATATGCTTTTATTCTAATTTATTGTACAATAACATGGTTTTATGTGCTTTTGTTTTTATTTATTGTACAGTAACATAATTTCATGTGCTTTTAATGGTATTCTAGTGATATTATGATTCCAGTATATGTAGCGGACAGACGTAAAGTTGATTATAATGACGTAAACTTGATTTTGTTTTTTCCATATATTTTTTTGAAAACCAACGTATAATCGAGAACGACTTAACTCGAAACGACGTAAGCCGAGGTATACCTGTAGTCAGCACCCGTAAATGGACAAGGCAGAAAATCATTGCCCACTTTCCCTGTGGATGACCCAAAAGTAGGGTTGTGGTTGGGAAATTATGGCAACCCTTTATCCCCAAGAAACTAAAAGGAGTGATTGAATTACTTTATCATCTGGGGAATGTGTGTACTTTGACTCAACCAACCCATTACAAGGAGAATGTAGCCACTGTGTATGTGTGTATATATGTGTATTCTCTGAGTGTCTTTATAGCTAAGTAAAAGAAATCAGAAAGTGAAGGATTGGCAATTCCTTTCTCTCTGAATGGTTTTATTTCTTGCCAATAAATGACTGAAAGTAGAGCTGATTCTGGACAGAGTATGATGAAACCCTGCTTCCACTCTGTATTTTCAGTTGTGATCACCCTGCTTGATTTGGCAGGGTATTGTGTCGTATTAATAAAAAAAATAAAAATGTTTCTTATAAATACTCATATTCATATCCAGGTGGAGACACCGATGGTCATCCTGGTATTGCCATCTATCATCAGGGCTTGGCACTCACAGGCATTGTCTCAACGGGCGACACTTACTGGAAATTAGAGGTACTTGGACCTTTTGCCAATGCCGACTGGACCAATGTTGGCATGCGTTGGGACTCTGAAAATGGATTGGAGGTAAGGTGTTAGGGTGTCCTGTCATTTTTGATGATATGACAAACATTTTTTAAGGTGGCTCCAAATGCAACAGAAGAATTGAGGTCATGCTTATTCAGAATATGCTGCCCAACCTTAATTTTATGACCATGGTTTTGCGATAAGAAAAATGTTTCAAGGCTGACATTCTTTTAATGCCCTGTTTTCCCTACCCTGTTTTGAGGGATCAGAGCTTAAGTAACTCCCGTTGTCCCATGCATTTTTGTTGGGTCTTGCAACACACGGAAATATGAACATATAATCTATTTTTCTTTTGGTGGATATCCTTCTCCACCACCACAAGGGATATACAAAGAGAGTTTTCATGTAATTTCATACACAATTATCTCTAAACATAGACAATGGCTATTGAAATGATCAGAGTATGGTGTGATTTATCACTGCATGACATTTTTTGTCTTTCTTCTTAGCTGTATGCCAATGCCAAGAAAGTTGGGCACTCTCATTCCTCCAAACCTAGCTCACGTAAGCAGCCTCTAGATCCTAACGAGATACTCGTAGGTTGCCACAAGGATTCTGACAACACGAACTATCGACATTACCACGATGGCGATTTTGACGAATTTGCATTCTGGTCCCGTCGACTCCCTGACGACGAAACTATATTCTTCCTGGGTGGATTTGGTGTGTAGTTACTTCTATTCTCAATTTGTTATTCTTCATGGCCCTATCATTAGGGATTGCTTTCACTCAAAGCTCTGTCATGGTGGTCTTTATTACATGAATATGCCATGACGGAATTAACATTAAAGTCGTCTACAAAATCCTTTATTTTACAAATGTGTTTTACATAAACTTGATGCAATTAAAAAATCAGTGATTTTGGAAGACAGTTGTTACTTTTAGTAGTGATTGTGCAGATGATTTTATGTATCCCCTTGTTGCTGGAGACAGTAGATTGCCAAATCTGGAATTTTTTCATAGCATGGTAATTCTTTGTTTACATGTAAAAAAAAGTCTATGATTTGTTTGTGCATTTAGAAAATTGTTACTTTTGATCTTTTTCTTAGTTGTATTTTTATAAATATCTTGTGAGATAAGCTGCAACGATGCTTTCTCAGACGATTTGCAGAAAATATACCAATAGTTTGAGAAATGCAATAGCATATCCTGAGACATTGTGTTATCTCCTATTAAAGCTACAATTCTTTACCTAAAGAGAACTGGCATATATATATATATATATATATATATATATATATATATATATATATATATATATATATATATATATATATATATATATATATATATATATATATATATATATATATATATATATATATATATATATATATATATATATATATATATATATATATATATATATATATATATATATATATATATATATATATATATCTATATCTATATATATATATATATATATATATATATATATATATATATATATATATATATATATATATATATATATATATATATATATATATATATATATATATATATATATACTTTAATGTTCATGAACTAATATAATTAAACATTTTTCACAGAGGGTTCTTCTGAGAACCTTTCACCAGAAGAGTTTGCAGTGATGCTCCAGAGAACTGACCTCACAGACCCAGCGCAGGCACAGATCGCCTTGGGTATGCTATCTGCGATGACAGATCAGCTCTCTGGCCCTGAAGGCGATAGTTCGACACCATCAACATCCTCTGATGGGTCTGGCACTGCTACAGATGGCACTTGTTAGTAGTTAACAACTCTTAGTTATTTGTGTTTAATATAATATATCTAGTGTTAGTGGATTATAGCGTCTGCGACTCTGAGGCAGCAGGTTGTGGGTTCACGCCCTGTCACGGACTGAGGTTAGTAATGGCATGCACTCAGAGTAATGATTACATCTGCCAAAACAAGTCATTCAAAAGAAGGCAAAATCCTAGCCCTTAGTAGAAAAGGGAGTTCGTGACATAAAACCGAATCCAGCGTTAGTGGATTATAGTTTATCACTGATCTGTTTGTATGAATATCTGTATACAAAAGCCTTGGTGCTTGTAATAAGGGGCGTTTTTGAGTCAAATGCAGAAGGGATGCCCAGTCCCATTGCTCCAGCCTATTCAGTCGACTTTTATGGCATGCAAGGGGACATGGGGCAAGTATTCTTACTTCAATTCCGGTTATAAGAGGTGTGGCTGTGTCAATGCATATAAGAAACTAGACTCTTTGTGGGAGGAAAATTCAGAAGAGGAGATTCCCAGTCCCCTCGTTCTCCCCTATTTTGTCAGTTTTTACGAAACAGGGAAACACAAAGGAGATATTCCTGCCCCCCTTGGAAGGGGTAAGCATACCACCTCCTCACTGATAGTACAATATATATATATATATATATATATATATATATATATATATATATATATATTATATATATATATATATATATATATATATAATATATATATATATATATATATATATATATATTATGTGTGTGTGTGTGTGTGTGTGTGTGTGTGTGTGTGTGATTACCTAATTTTGATTACCTAATTGTGTTTACGGGAAAGAGCCCAAAGCTCGTATCTTCCCGTCTCCTCATCGGTTCCATTTTATACTTAGTCATACTTATCATA
This sequence comes from Halocaridina rubra, assembly GCA_037179515.1. Taxonomy (NCBI): domain Eukaryota; kingdom Metazoa; phylum Arthropoda; class Malacostraca; order Decapoda; family Atyidae; genus Halocaridina; species Halocaridina rubra. The sequence continues at coordinate 45,842 of JAXCGZ010006017.1, forward strand.
CCTGTCCTTAAAACTATGGATTGAGATAGCATTAACTACCTCCTCGCTTAGCCAATTCCAATTATCAACTACTCTTACACTGAAAAAGTATTTCCTTACATCCTGCAAAGAAGTTTTCTTACGAAGCTTCAAACTATGACCTCTAGTTCTAGAGCCAGCCATATCAAAATATCGATCCCTATCCACTCTATCATAACCATGAAGGAATTTAAAGACTGTCACCATATCCCCCCCTCACTCTTCTAGCTTCGAGTGATGGTAAGTCTAATTCCCTCAGCCTCTCATCATAACTGAGATTGCGTATTTCTGGCACCAGTTTCGTGGCATGTCTTTGAACTTTTTCAAGCTTAGCTATGTGCTTTTTCAAGTGCGGATTCCAAAAGGGGGCTGCATATTCGAGTTTTGGCCTCACATAGGTTACATAAATATTTCTGAACATTTCCTTGTCCATGTGCCTGAAGGCTACCCTTACATTTGATAAGAATGCATATGCTGCCCTTACTATGCCATTTATATGTATTTCTGGAGACAAATCTGCCAGTATGTTTACTCCTAGATCTCTCTCATTTTCTGTCTCTTGAAGTTGTACTCCAGCCACCGAGTAGTCAAGCTTGGGCCTTCTTGCACTTGTACCCATTCTCATTACCTTACATTTTGAAGTATTGAATTTCATTAGCCACTTTTCTGACCACTCATGCAGATTATTTAGATCCTCCTGAAGTTCTCTACCATTGTTCTCGTTTTTTACTTTCTTCACAATCTTTGCATCATCTGCAAACATATTCATGAATGAGTTTACAGACTCTGGTAGGTCATTTACATATACAAGGAACAAAAGTGGCCTAAAACTGAACCCTGTGGAACTCCACTACTAACTCTTCTCCATGCAGACACTGAGTGTCTTACTCTAACCCTCTGTTCCCTTCCTTCTAAGTAAGTTTTTATCCATTCCAAAACATTCCCACCTATTCTAGCCGTTGATTGCGGCTTCCTAATAAGTCTTCCCTGTGGAACAGTGTCAAACGCTTTCTGGAAGTCTAGGAATATGCAGTCTGACCAGCCCTCTCTTTCCTGTAAGATTTGGCTTACCTCATCATAAAATTCTAATAAGTTTGTTACTGTTGATCTACCTTCTCTGAAGCCATGTTGCCTCACTGACAAAAAGTTGAAGGATTCCAAGTGAAGAGAGATATGTTTCCTTAGTAGTTTCTCCATAACTTTGCAAACTATGCTGGTCAAGGAAACTGGTCTATAGTTCAGAGCCGTATCCCTCCTTCCCTTTTTGAAGATAGGTATCACATTTGCTTGTTTCCAGCATCTTGGAATCTCCCCCGACTCCAGTGACTCCTTAAATATGATACTTAGTGCCACTGATATTGTGTTTGCGCATTTTTTAAGCACATGAGGGGATATGTCATCAGGACCTGTAGCTTTATGAACATCTAAATCCATCAGCGCTTTGCATACCTCTGTGGCTGTAAGGTTGATGTTCTCTAATACCGGCCCTTGAGCTTCTATCACTGCAGTCTGAAGGGGTGGGGTATTTTCTACTGTAAATACTGACTGAAACTCCTTGTTCAATTCTTTGCAGATCTCTTCATCCGTCTCAGTGCTGCTTCCATCCGCTCTCTTTAGCCTTAAAACCTGTTCTTTTACCTTCAGTTTTCCTCTGATAATGCTGTGGAAAGGCTTGGGATTTTCTTTAGCCTTCCTGGTGATGTCCCTCTCATAGTCTCTCTCTGCCTCTCTCCTTTTACTTAGGTAGTCATTTCTTGCTCTTTTGTAGGTTTGCCAGGCATTTATGTTTTTTCTCCTCCTATACCTTTTCCAGCATTTGTCTCTCCACTCCTTAGCTCTTTTACACTCATTATCGAACCATATCTCTCTGGCATGAATTACACCTACTTTGGTGACAGGTATGCAGCAATCTACTATCTTCCCATATTTCTCACAAAAGATGTCATACATTTCTTGTACAGATTTGTTGTAAAATAAGGTTCTCCAGTCAATAACTGCAAAAAGCTCATTCATTTTGATGTAATCTCCTTTCCGATAGTTCCTCCTCATGTCCTCAGTGCCTCTACTCTCAGGAAGAATATCTTCAATGATATACTCCATCAACAACACACAGTGGTCACTCTTTCCAATTGGTGGTTCATACTCAATTTTTTCAATATCCAACACATTATCTGTGAACACTAGATCAAGTAGTGATGGCTCATCCCCACCCCTGGCCCTTGTTGGTTCCATTACATGTTGGTGTAGGAAATTCCCTTGTACGCAATCTAGGTATCTTGCCCCGAATGAGTCCTCACCACTGTGTGGGTCAAGATTTATCCAATCTATCTCTTTATGATTAAAGTCTCCCATAATCAAAATCCTACATTTTTTTTCCCGTGCCATGTTAACAACTGAGTTTATGACTTCAATAGTACCTATATGACTTTCCTCATAAACTTCAAGCCTATTTTGGTTCCTTGGTGGGTTGTATACAACAGTTATTATAATGCTCTCTGACCCAGTATTTATGCGAGCAACAAGAAATTCCTTGAACTCACTTTCTATAGCCAAGTTTATTTCTTCGACTTGAATCCTTTCACTTATGAGCAGTGCTATCCCTCCACCAGTCCTCTCGGATCTTTCAGGCCAGAACACCAAGAAAATATTTAAGAAAAAGTAGCAGCTTAAGGAACAAGGCAGAAATTAAAGACTGACTAAAATACAGACTCTCTTTTAATAATTTTCACAAAATAATCTCAAATAACTATTGGAATATCTGAAGTGACATTGTGACTTAGTGATAGCAACTGGAGCTGGTGATATACTGGCCCAAGGTTCGATCCTGGCCCAGGTTTGCATTACCTTTTACTGTCTCATGTTGTTACTGTTTAAATCAGGCAATTAATTTGGGGATTGGTGTTTTCCTATAGTTTACCTAATTATTCATCCATTGCCTGGAGATCACTGAGTCCACGTGATTTGAGAGGGAATTTGATACCTGGCTAATAAGGTATTCATATGGTCGGGCTCTGTGCTATCACTGTCCCTTGCCTCTCCCTTCCATCAGAGACTATTAGCCTTTAACAGTAATAATTATCTCCTCCACAGCTCAGGCACCTGTTATTGATTCTGGGGCTCTTAAACTGTTGGGCATGGCCAATGTCTTCAGAGGTATGACAAAACCCAACCTAGTTAAGAAAGATCTCACAATGGAAGAGATGGAGATATATTCGGTAAGTCCTTTGTATTCTTTATAGAAAGACCTGTATATTCTTTTTGGAAAGGCTGTATATTTCTTTATACAAAGACCTGTACATTTTTTTATAGAACGACCAATATAGTCTTTATTGAAAGGATGAATATTCTTGATGGAAAAACCTGTATATTCTTTACTGAAAAACTTGTGCATTTTATATGGAAAGACCTGTATAGTCATTATTGATAGGATGAATATTCTTGATGGAAAAACCTGTATATTCTTTATTGAAAAACCTGTGTATTCTATATGGAAAGACCTGTATATTCTTTACTGAAAGACCTGCTTATTCTTTATGAAAAGGCAATTGTAATCAGTTACAATTTGTTGAGTTTGTTTAAAGTTAATTTATTGGATCAAAGAAGCTGTGATTATGTTTGTTTGTTTGTTTGTCATGATTGATTAATGTGTTTGTTAAGTTTGTTTGAATTTGACTTTGTGGATCCAAAAAGCTATGGCTGTGTTTGTTTGTTGACATTTAATGTGTCACTATCAATTCCATTTAAATAGGAGTGGATGCTTGCTTCTGGAGGGTTGTTTATTTTCAGCTATTATATAAGTGTCAGCATTATATATTATTATGTTGTCAAGAAAGTAAACATATACGGTAATTATTAGTGAGAGATTTTGAAAGTACAATCCCTCAACTAGTGTGAACAAAACTAATGTGGTTTTGAGTTTACACAAACTCATAATATTAATAATGAAAAATAATCAAACATTATCCTATTTAAAGTATAATATGATAATATTATATCCTTCTTTAGTCATATGACACAGACATTCATATTCATGTTGAGAATATGCAGTTTTAATGCTCTGAAAGTTATCAAGCTTTAGAAAAATTAAAGGGTACAGTGTCTTAACAGGAACTTTTTCCTTTTAATATTTTGTGGTACTGCAGGGGTTAGAGCAATCGAAGTGGCAAGTAACAAATCTGCATTCAAACCCACTTTATGGCCATGTTAGGATGGACATCCAGTATTAATTCCCCAAATTCCCCAGTACCACTTGTGTCTACCCTTATTAAATGGGGATTAATAGTGACACATAAAATACAAACAATAACAGTATGTTTGTTTGCTTTGGTTTTATGTGTCATTATTAACTCCTATTATGGGGGTGAACATAGAGTGTGGTTTGGGAATTAAAGTTGGATGCCCTTCCTAACGCCCTACAGTGGGCTCAATTGTAGGTCTGTTGACTCCCGAATCAAGTATTATAACCACTTGGCTACTGTGGTCCTCAAACAACAATAGCACATTAAAAGGATATTCAAACTAATTATTTTTACCTTCAGGATGTTATTAAAGTGGCCAGCAAGATATTAAACGAATCTTTGGCAAGAAAATGGCACAATACAGAGATGGTGGGACATGAAGGGGCTTCCATGGTCAAAGCTGACCTAGAGAAATACGTGAAAGAACTAGCTCTTAAAATGAAATTTGACTTTCCTCATGATCCTATCAATTTCACAAAGACGACTGAGAATATAGGTAATCTATTTTCATCAGTTTTTTCATTTGATTGTGAAAATGCTGCTAATTCTGCTGATAACATGAATATAAAAAAGCAATCTCAGTGAATAAAGTTTGTTCAGGGTGACTTTACAAGCAATCAGACATATACATGTTCTTTTTTCATATTATATCAAACGCATTTCCTTGATGGATCACTCTCCCTTATCCAAACAGTGGTCAGGATCGACAAAATGAAAGTTGAGGACATGGAGAAAAGCGGTAAATTCATAGTGACGCCAAATTACAGAGCAAACAATGCCATGAAGGAGATGTGGAGAGACTGGAATACTCCAGCAGATAAAGTACAAGGTAAATGAAAAATAATAAATGATATTTCTTTATATTTTTATAGGGCTGCAAGGTATACTTGTCCTGTGGTTCATGATGCAATTGGTTTTGCCAGTAACCCACCGTGGGCTGTTTGGAAGGGCCTCCATCCTTAATCCCCTTTATTACTAGATCTGTCTTTGCCCACCACCATTCAAATGGGTTTAATAGTTACACTTGAAACGGTGACAATAATGACAATACTCCTGTCCTGGATATAGAAAGAACCAATAAAAATGGATGTGAAGATTGATTTCCACCTCCATATCCTCAGATATGACTAAATAGGGGAGAAAAGGGGTGGCTCAGTGATGAAGAAACAATATTACCCTCACATATCCTTCTTATCATATCACTGAACAAGTCTTGACTGTGTCTTTGCACAGCTTTCTTGAAATTTATCACTGAACAAGTCTTGACTGTGTCTTTGCACAGCTTTCTTGAAATTTATAGCTTGTTTTTAGCTTGGATTTTTAAAGAAAAAATAGTTCATTTTCGTTTGTTAATATATGAGTATGAGTAAGGTTAGTTACAATAAAATAAGTCACAGGAAGTTGTAGAAAGTGACTAAAGAAATTAAAATTGTATTTCCTGTGTGTTGTTGTTGTTGTTCCCTGAGGTGTCTGGCCGAATAACCTAGAGTCCCTAAGAAAAGCAATGCTAGACCCAGGTTTTCTCACAGAGCTCTCAGGGAATGTATGTCATGTTAGTGGCATATATGGTTGTGTGCAGGGCAGTCTTCCATAATGTGTATCTGGGTTGTTCTTCTACAATTGAAACAAGCTACTAATCATGTCCTCCTTGTTTTGTTTTTTTAAGAGAAAAAAACAGCTGTGAGGAGAGGCAAGGTCCATTGAAGTGTCCCTATACCCTTGCCTGTTTGGCAGTTATTTTCATTGCATTTTTCTCATGTTTTGTTCTTTTTTAAACCTTCCTTATCTGACCTCTTGTCCCCAGTTCCCTCAGACCTCTATTTCGAGAAAGGATGCAAGGACGAACCTATTAGTTTAGTCACAATTTACTATGACAGCTTTGATGATGTCGGCCCAATGAGGATAGAACCAGAGTATGTAACACTGTAAACGAAAAACGTTTTACATCTATTTGATATAATATTGTATGTGACAGAAATTTGACTTCACTGTTGTTCTGGTCAAAAGTACAAAAAATATTGATAAGAAAATGAAATGTTATAAAGCAACATAATATAAGAGTGTACATAACAGAATCTTGAATTAACTGTTGCTCCAGCCATTAATAAAATAAATCATTAATAATCAAAACCTTTTTTATTTATCTAAGGAGCAAATTAAGTAGTAAGGTACATAACGAGGTTGACTCACGTGTCGTATCGGTCTTTATCGCGAACGAGAAGCCACCTGTAGATGCGACCGGCCCTCCCTGCCATTTCAATTTGACAAAGATGATTAAAAATCCTCTTTTCTATAAAATGGAACATAAACAGCAAATCCGAGCACATCGAGGCCTCAAATTTCACGAACTGGAAGTTACTTCAATGGTGAGAAACCTATTTTTTCTTTATCATTCAGCCTATTTGGGATCTTGTAAAGATGAGGAATCCCTAGAACCCCATGTAAAGTTAAGTAACCCTGTAAAATTGTTAGGTTAGGTGACTAGCCTTGTAAACATCAATAACCATGGAGCACCCTGGCTTTACTTTTCTATACTGTACTTGATTGTGATCAGTCTCCAGAAGAATTTTATACTTTTTCTATTGCCAAAATATTTGTCAATAGATTTGGGTGTTAAATGGCATAATGAAATAATTAAAGTTCACTTAATTTTCTTTCACTGATCAAACCTCCCTGCCCATTGTTGTTGGTGTTTTTAGTTGTTTAGACTTCAAAATTATTTATACTAAGGAACATTAACGAAATTAGAATAAACACAACTTTAATTGTTTATATAATTACTAAAGGTGCTTTTACTAATAGATTATTAAATATCAAGTAAATATTAGTTAGAGATTTTATATGAATCCTAAAAGAGATATAAAAAGATAGGTTTTTTCAATTTACCAATTCTTGCATTAAAGAAGTTATGCTATTTATTAAAAAAATTTATCCCAGGTACTAAGGAAAAAGAATTTCTCAACTCAATTACAAGAATTTTCTATTCATTTTCCCAGATTTACAGACGTCTCTGTGTTTGGTGGAACCCGCAGAAGGACGAGAATGGGACTTGGGATACCTCAGGTTGTTCTCTTATGGAAACCACTCAGTTTTTCTCAAAGTGTGCTTGCAATCACTTTGGGACATTTGCTATCATGGCAGAGCACATGGAGGAAAAGGTGAGTAGCCAGAGGACTACAGTGTCTTCTTCTAAAGAGTTACGTTGAGGTGATTGTCAAGCGCAGAGTATTTTTTTTTTTTTTGCCATTTTCATGTGTCACTATTATTCCCATTACAACGGGGGCGAGTGCAGACAGGTTAGAGCTGGAGAATCATTTCTGGATATCCTTCCTAATGCCTCACAGTGGCATCAAAATACTTGTTTGCCATTTCCCAAGTTGACTGCTCTAACCACGGCACTACTGCTGTTGCTGTTATGCCTTTAGATATAATTCACAATAAAATATATTTCAAATTTATTTCTTATTGATGCAATGAAAATGAGTACAATGACATGAAGAATAGTAATATAAATTGCTGTTTATCAGATAATATCTCTCTTAGCAAGCAAGCAACCCAGAAATTACTTAACTCTTATCACTGTGGTATCTGGATCTATCGGCATTTTTTTTAGATCACCATATCTTGTGACAGGGTAAAGCTCACATGCAGAAGGTGACTAACGAGGGTTTGAACCCACTTGGAGGGTGATAGGAAGGGGATCCAGCCTTAATACCCTATCTCCATCTTGTATGTCCACCCCTATTTAAATGGGGATTAAGTGTATTATTAATATTATTGTTATTTGGGCAGTGGTAGTTCAGTGGTAGAGCTCGAGAGTCAGGAAAACAACTAAAGGTTTTACCACTTTTATTGATTTTTTTTGTTACTTTCTTGCAATTTCGTGCATACTTACATACTTACTTACACTGAAACATATTTAAATACCAGTTCCATTAATTTTTGTTTTATTTGTTTGCATTCTTACGTACTTGCGTACAATGAAGCATAGTCAATTATATTAGAGGCTTGTAATTTGAACAGGACATTAGTTTCATTTTAACGGCAGTGCAATTACATTTATACTTACGTACAATGAAACATATTTAAATATTTTGACTGTTTATTTAAGATACTGCAACATATACAGTTAAATTATTATTTGAAAATCATTGTGAGACATATTTGAATATTTATACTGTATATCCAAGATAATACAACATATTAGATTAATTAAATTATTTTTCTTTACTAAGGAAATTCCACCTGACCCAAGCTGGTTACCAATTGTCAAACTTATCTTATACATCATCTCTGCAATCTGCTTGATATTCTACGTCATAGTTGTGGTGATGTCTGGGTAAGTTGATATACTGCCTCCTGGCTAGCACAGTGGTAATACGCAGGCCTCACATTTGCGAGATCGACAGATCGCGCCTCGTCCAGGCAAGAGAGTTTAAGCTGTTTACTGGGGAGGTTACTGCTGTGGCTGGTCACCACAGTGGGGGGTTTGGGCCTGTGCCAGCTGGCGACTGCCCTATGGGTCCTCCATGACCCGTTCTACTATCCGTGGGTGGAGAATCTAAAAGAGCAGTTGATATACCAAATATGTCCCTATCATTCAGGGCAGCTCAGAATTCATGTTTCATGAAAAAATCTCATTAAAATGTATACACAGTTGTCCCTCATCGTAGATTGTCAATTGGTTTCATCTCTACCCATGTAGATCAAAATTTCCCCATTGTCAAAACGCTCATATATATTTGTCAGTAAAGTACTTTCTATTCCCTAACTCCTGTATACTTTAAGTATTGCCTAGACTTCTGTACTATTCTTAAATTTAACGTAATGCAATTTACCTATATTTAAAAAACGGTTCAGTCGTTGTGTAAATGTATTTTTAGGTAAAAATATTAAGAAATTTTTCTTCATATATGTAGCAACATTGGATGCTGAGAACCACAGTATTTAAAACTGTGTAAGATGAAGGACAACTTTAATTGTGATGAAAACAAAGCAAAAAAGAATGAGAATTTGAAGGAATATATGTTTATTTTTTTCTTTTTCACTTAATATGACTAATATATACAGCTATACTTATTTATTTATTTGAACTTGAGTATTGTCAGACTTATCATCCATGGTGGTAGAGAAAGATTTCCGTATTCTTATTCCATGCATATCGTAAGTGTTGACTAAAAGAGATAGGAGATCAAAGGGCAAGTCATTTCTTTGTGGTCTTGCTGCTCGCTGCAGTGTGACATCGTGTCAAGTTAAGATAGAAAAATAAAAATAAAATTTATATATCTGTACTCTATTTTTCAAAACATTTCTCCCTTCCATATCTTAAGAATGAAAGAGTTAGTGTTCTTAGTTTAATATGATGTCAAGTTAAAAGAAAAAGCAGGAAAATAAAATAATATATCTGTACTTTATTTTTCATGAAAAATCTACCTTCCATATCATAAGAATAAAAGAATACAATGCTCTTAGTTTAACCTAATTTCAAGTTTACTTTTGGTGCTACACCATTTACATTTAACATTCTTTAATTTCTCCCTGACCAGCGACCTGAAGGACCAGTTCCACATCTCAGCGGCGTGTTTGTCTGTCAGTGTGCTTGGCGGGTCCATAGGTATGATACTAAGTATGCAGGAAAGCATGCAAAGCGACAGACATGCCTGTACAGCCATTGGAGCTCTCATGCACGGCTTGTACTTGAATGGAGGACTCTGCGTGGCTGTTCTTAGCCATGCTGGTTTCAAAGCTGTTACTGCAGGTAAGAGCATCACTGTGTCCACCTCCATTTGCATTGGAATTAATAGCAGCAAAGAAAATGTAAAGAATAATAGAATAATACTGCAGGTAATAGATAGATAGGAACAGATGCATATGGATAGATATTAAACAGATCTTTTACTATGTTTTTTTTTTTATGCAAAACTACAGTACAGGTAGGACAGAACATGTAGAATGGTTTGGGGACATGGTGAGAAAAGCAAGACTGAGATGATTTGGGCATGTGCTGAGAAGGGATGATAGGTACATTGGGATAAAGATACTTAGGATGGAGGTGCCTGGCAAGAGGGGGAGAGATAAGTCAAAGAAATAGGTTATGGATGTGGTGAGAGAGAGCACGAGGGTATGTGGTGTGACAAAGGAGGATGCAGGAGATAGGTGATATGGAGACAATTGATTAGCTGTGGCAACCTCTGATGGAAGAAGCCAAAAGATTTGATGACAGTACAGACTTAAGTATGTCTGTAATCATTCTTGACCTCGCAGTGCAAATAGTTCTACCAGTGACCCATCATATCCATTGGGATACTCATCTTGCACCCATAGATAGTGTAAGCCAAATGTTGACACACTCCTCTAAAGTCACTTCCACTCACTTGGAGAAATGAAAAATTCACATTCACCAATTGAGCAATTTGAGTTAATCACCCAGCTCCAGTATGAATCCACCCCCATTTGAATGGGGACAAATTGTGACTCATAAGATAGTGCATTATATCTAATAAACTGGTAGATCAAGCCAGCAGAAAGCACCTGTTCTAAGATGAAATAGTATCTATTAAGTCTTCTTACTCTATTTCTCCAATGACAGCTCGGTTTTTAAACCATGAAGCTTCTCTCATTATGTAATTTTCTTGAATTTGTTACAATGATACACAAGATCTAAGTGTATTATTTATTTATATACTATTTCCCTTATATCTTCCAAAAGGTGAAACTTCATTTGTAAAATATGCTCTAACTAACTAACTTTAGATCCAATATCTGCAGAGACGTCACAAATTCATGTTAAGTTCTAATATCAACATTACCAAAAGGGAGTTTGGAAATTGATCATATGCAGTTCCTTAAAAATATCAGTGCACTATTTGACCAAATTCTTTCAGGTAGAATTGCAAAACATATTTCAATATATATGAAATCATCACATTTTCTTGTTGAATATTAATATGAACAATAGCAAAAGGGAGTTCACAAGGTAATAAAAACTGGTTTCTTGAAAATATTAATATGCAAATTGATATGTTTGGTACATTTTGGTTCAGCCGTTTTGGTGCCAGCTGCTTGGTAACTGAATCCATTTTGGTGACATTCCATTTGGTGGAGCTAAGAAGATTTTTGTATTTGGAAACCTAACCTAACAAGCATTACAAATTAGATGGTGCCAAAATGAGCACACCTTAACGTCAGCACCCGAATTGCATCTTTCAATCTTCACATTCCGCTTTTTGTCCCACTTCTTTCAGGCATAATTGTGGGACGTTTGCAGCCATATCTCCTCATACCCAGTGGCATAACCTTGATCACTGTTGGCATAAGCTTCATTTTCTTCATCCACGAACTGGGCACTGATCCAAGATGCTTCATGTCGTGGTACGATGACGTCAAAATAATCCTCTTCTTCTTGCCCATACTCATAGCATCGTTGGTTTCCATCTTCTTCTCTATAGTCATTTTCTTTAATCTTGGTCACGCAAGGAAAACGTGAGTGATTTAAACTTATTGTGTAATTGTGTATAACTTATTTAGTGCTATTGCATGTCTGTGTTCCTTCCCAGTCAAATGGGTACTAATTGTGACGCACAAAACGGTAAAAAAAAGTTTCTAATATCTAAATATAGCTACTTTTATGCAATCTTTTGCGTAAAATAATATACATAATCACTGGACAGTTTAATACAGTATGTGAACATGAAATTTATAAAGTAATTTTCCTGTTAGACCAATTACCACTGCAACCTAAAATAAAGAGGTGTATCTAACCTACTTGCTAATGATTACTCTATTGATGAAAATAGCCATAATAATTACCATATTTATAATGAATATTATGGCCATGCTAGCTCATTAATAAGAGCTCTTGACTCAGGAAGTGATAACTCTATGTTCGATCTCACGGGGCATTAGGAATGGCATCCAGACATAATTCCAAGTATATCAGTAAGAACACATGCCACAAAATGGTAGCGTCCGCTACCGTGAGGCAGCAGGTCGAGGGTTCGCGCCCCATCATGGACTGAGGTTAGTAAGGGCATATATTCAGGGTAACGATTACATCTGCCAAAACAAGTCCTTCGCAAGAAGGCAACCGTCCTAGCCCTTAGTAGAAAAGGGAGTTCGTGACGTAAAACCGAAACCAACCAACCACAAGACACCATAGCATCTCATTCAAATATTAACAAAATTAGTTGAAAAGGAATATTTTTCCCTAAATTTTTTTTTCAGAAAAGAGATTGTGCGAGCCGATTACATTACGTTTATCACCGGCACCACCGTATTGTCGTTCTACTATCCAATCGTCTGGCTCTTCGGTGCGCTCACCTACGTTCACGTAGCAGAAGAAGACCTTGGTGTCTTCCCTTTCTTCCACATACTAAATGGCCTCATGGGAGTGGTTATTCTAGTTTGTCTAGGGATATGTTCTACCAAATTCAAAAAGTTCTTAACTGGGCAAGCTAAACTTAGGGTAAGTTTGCCAAAGTTTGTTATTCTAGTTAGACTAGGCACATGTTGTACCAAATTTAAAAAGTTCTTAATAGGATAAGCCAACCTTAGAGTAAATTTGCCTTTCTAGTTTGTCTAGGCATGTGGTCTGCTAAGTTCAAAAAGTTCCTAACAGGACAAGGCAATCTTAGGGTAAGTTTGCCATTTTTTTTATTCAAATGTGTCTAGGCATATGTTCTACCAAGTTCAAAAATTTCTTTTAGGGCCCAGCCAAGCTTAGGGTAAGTTCGCAGTATTAAACTAAAAAGAAAACCTTCTACATTTATTAAATATTCAGTCCTCGTGTTCATAAAATGTAAACTTGTATTCGTCTATAAATGTGAGAAATTTTTCTTGAGCTTTTTAGAGTCAAATGGTATTTTTTGCATTGCTGTTTGACCCATGGCAAACATCAATGAATTCTCCTCATGTATGAGATCCCATTTTAACAACCAAATTTAACTTAACTACTTGGTATGAAGTTAATCTAGTATCATTAGGAAGGGCATCCTAGCCTTAATTCCCCAGCTCCAACCTGTCTGTGTCTAACTCCATATGGAGATTATTAATGACACATAAAATGACAAATATAAAATGTGTATGAAAGATTGTACCTAGACATGGAATGAGTAATGGTACGATAGTTATTTCATTTTATTATGTTCGCAATGGAGTCTCAGGCAGGTTTCCCAACATGTATAAAATATCTTATATATATATATATATATATATATATATATATATATATATATATATATATATATATATATATATATATATATATATATATATATATATATATATATATATATATATATATATATATATATATATATATATATATATATATATATATATATATATATATATTGCAGGGTCAGTTGCTTCAGAAGTACTATAAAGGTGGAAAAGGTGTCGCTGGCAACAAAGGTGTCGCTGGCAGCAAACAACAGAAGCAAAAATTAACCAGCGAAGGTCCAGGGGATTCAAGACCAGATTCTCCCCCTCCCCCAGCAATATACAAACCTCCTCCAGGATTTGAAGTAAGTTCTTAACCACTTAAGTTCTAAATAAACTCTTCATGCTAGAACTAGTCATTTAGGATCTACTAAATAACCTAAAAATATGTTTAGAAGATAAATTTAGTCATATACTGCAAGCACTGAGACAGGAATCGCGGTGGTACAGTGATCGGTCCGCTCGACTTGTGTTCGAGCATAATTCTGGCTTTAGGTAGGGCATCCAGCTTTAATTCCCCAGCTCCGACGTGTCTGTGGCCACTCCCATATAACTGTAGAAGATAAATTTAGTCATATACTGCAAGCACTGAGACAGGAACCGCGGTGGTACAGTGATTGGTCCGCTCGACTTGTGTTTGAGCATAATTCTGGCGTTAGGTGGGGCATCCAGCTTTAATTCCCCAGCTCTGACGTGTCTGTGGCCACTCCCATTCGAATAGGGACACATAGCTTTCAGATAAATTATACGAATTAATAAAAGCTGAAAACATTTGTTCTACTATAAAAATCAAATTTATAATACTTCTGTTAACAATAAAAAGAAAATAAATAATTGGTATTTTTTCCTCTCTTTCAGCAATAACATTTTCACGTGGAGAAGAGAACTATGTCAAGGAATGGATTGCTGAGTTTTACCATGGGAAGAAATTTGACAGTATATTTCAAGCAAGGAAATATATAAATCAAATGGGTCCTCTATGACCCGTTCTACCCATCCGTTGGTGGAGAATCTAAAACAACATATAAATCAATATCTTTTCGTGAAATATGTATAACTATAGCTAAAGATAAATATAACTGTAATAACTTATACATGTTCTAGATATACCTGCTGTGTGCAAGGAATTATGTACACAGTACAGTAAACTTCTATAGCATTAAGCACAAAGTTGATATATACAATGATTCATTATTGGTCAAACTGCTTATCTTGAAATGAACATTTTAACTGCTTAAAGAATTATATATTCTATATTACTTATCTTCTGTATCTATATTACTTATCTGCTGTATCTTCTGTGTGTAATGATAAGCTATAATGCTCTTTATATTAATAGAGGAAATAATTCAATAAGTTCTTATGATAATTAAATTTATCAGCAGCTGAAACCCAACTCAATTTTACTAAAGCATTATTATGTCTTTTGCTCTGCTATACTTATAAACACTTGACTTAACTTTGACCTCTATTAATATAAAATTTTCATATTCCAAAACTTATGCCTATTTGGTAAACTACACTTTGCAATATATTGCATAAGGGGAGATAATATATATATTTAGTTTAATTAAGAGTTTAAGCAAATAGTGTATATTGCATTCCATTTAACTAACTTTTCATTGAGGATTTTGTGATATTTTCAATCATTCAGTAACAAAACTTTAGAATATAATAATGGATTTTATTAGGCATTTCATATATTATTTTAACTGTATAACTGAATGTACCTTAACGTAAAAAGTATTTGATCCTCCTTCTCATATCCTTGTCTTGCAGCTATAGATCAGTGCTCGTCGGGCAAGGAAAGGGGTAACATATATTGCTGTTAATTTCTCATACTCTTTGTTTTTAATAGATTTTCTTAGGAGGAAAATTTGAACATATTTTTTTTTACATGTTTAAAGTTATATTATGTTATTTATTTCAAGTTAAAAATTAGGAACCCCATGAAAACACACTTACAAATATGTTAATTAACAAATTTATAGTAAATTAATAGAAAATTATGCCTAGGAGTTTAAGCCTTTGGATTAAATTTGACAAGGACTCATCAACAGTCCGTCCTGCTTCACCGTTACTTTTTTCTTTCATGGAAGGTCAAAATAAGTGTTGCCATATTTGTGTGAACTGCTTTTCTTGCACGCAGAAATTTGCCTCTTGAAATGCAAAGCTAATAAACAGAGCAATAATTCATTTTTTTTATTATATTTATCCTTTCCATGACCTGCCTTGATATATGAGTTTTTTTTTGTTCATGTCTCGGTTAACTGTGACACTTGATTTTGACTCTAAAATGATGGTTTAACCTAATCTTAGCTAACCTAACCTAGGTTAGGTTAACCTTCATTTGCCTCAATGCCAAATTATATATATATATATATATATATATATATATATATATATATATATATATATATATATATATATATATATATATATATATATATATATATATAAAGAATCAACTACATACTGTGTAGCAATAATAAACATAATAATAATAATAATAATAATACATTTAAGCCTTCATTTCAGTGCATTAGGGACCATCCCCTCTGACCAAATCATTGCCTGGGGGGAATTGGTAATCTAGAGCAGGGTTTCTTAACCTTTTTTTACCTTGACACCCCCTGGATATAGGTAGTGTGATCCTTCATACAGGAAGACAAGTGATGATGTATTATTTTTCCTGCAAGACAAAGTAAAGAGTATTGTAGTTCTTTGTAATTTACTTTGTAGAAAAAGTCTTTATCATGTAATATCCTTCTAGATTGTATGTTTGTTTGTTTGTTAAGCAGCATATTGGTAAGTTCTTAAATGGTCAAAAAAAGAGCTTAAAATATTACAGTCCGACTCATTTCACAACAACTATATAGGACGTGGGAGGCCACTTGTAGCATCTGCTTCTCCTAACCTCCGTCAACTTAGCTGGTGTAATGAGTACAATATTTCTGTGGAATTGATAAGAGATTTCTGGGCGCTTAAATTTTCAAACACTTCAAATATGTAATAGTGTCTCCTAACCCCTTCCATCCAAGCAGGTATCGGGAGTACACCATTAGAAAGGCAGATCTATGACTGAATCTCATGTACCATGAGGTAAAAAATATAAGAATTCCGGTTTTACGTCACGGACTCCCTTTTCTACTAAGGGCTAGGACTTGTTTTGTCAAATGTAATC
>JAXCGZ010006017.1:67500-70000 GCA_037179515.1 Halocaridina rubra
ACTTCGACCATCTCATGTTCATTGTTTTGCATTGTAGTGTGAAGGTCAGGAGTGAATTTGGAGAGTAAAATAGGCCTAGTATTTAAATATATTTATATATTTATTGCAGTATTACAAGTATTCAATGCCAGTTACATCACAGTGTAATAAAGCGTAACTTATTGTTTTTACTGATACCTTAATACCATAAATGAATGAAAGCTCTTGTCACATAACAAACATATTGAAGCTTGCCACAATAAATGTACCAATGCCTCAATACCAAATAAAATTGAATCTTGGTCACTGGAGACTAAAAATTCATAAAATATTGATATGCTCTTTAAATTATTAATGCTCTATTTCTGAATTAAGCCAGAGGTAAATACATATGAAATATGTAAAACTATACATGTATGCATAAAAAAGTGATAATTTATTACCGTATTGAATACATAATGAATATTTGTTGTAATTTTTTTCATTCGTGACAAAGTCAAACTATATGGGATTTTGTAAAAAAAAATGCAATATTGGATAAATTTCATACCAGACCACACCATGAAATAATAAAACGAAGTTAAGAGAAAATTTTCAATAATTAGGTCTCCCAGGAACCAGTTGTGGGACAGGGAATGCCCTGAAGCGACACAGACCATTTTGAGTTGGATGCAATTAAATTCTATTCATTGGATCTTGTCCAAGATGATCAACCCCCAAAACCTCAAGTAAAGTTAAATAACCTCGTAAACGGGTAGGTTAAGTTAGGTGACTTGCCTTATAAATAAAAATAACCCTAATGCCCTCTGGGATCACACTTACAAGATCCTGAAACATGACCTGCTAGAGAGTTATGGAGCACTTTGGGTAAAGTTCAATGCAATTTTGACCTTTCCTTCCAGCCCTCATGGCTTCCAGGTTGCGAGAAATCGGAGCATGGTGCAAGAAGAAAGAAACGCTGAATCCACTAATGTAAGTGACGAGAGAATCTAAGAATCCTCTACTGATAGCTTGTTGGTTGCTCTCACATAAGAGTCTTTGGCCACAGTCAGGACTTTCATCCCTGCAGAATGAAAGTACAGATTAGACATGTAGTCACCGTGGCTCAAGCGGTAGCGTCCGAGACTTTGATGCGTCAAGTCGAGGGTTCACGCCCCTTCACGGTCTGAGGTTAGCAAGGGCATGCACTCAGGGTTACGATTACATCTGCCAAAACAAGTCCTTCGCAAGAAGGTAACCGTCCTAGCCCTTGTTAGAAAAGGGAGTCCGTGACGTAAAACCGGAACAAACATACTGATGATGATCGGTTTTACAGCACGGACTCCCTTTTCTATTAAGGGCTTGGACGGTGTCTTTTTAAAAGGATTTTTGTTTTGGTAAATGTGACCGTCAGCCTTTCTAACCACAGACCGTTGAGGGTCGAATCAAAGTTGTGAGCGTAACCACTCGGCCACGGTGACCACAATAGACAAATATACACTATATGTTCCGGTTTTACGTCACGGACTCCCTTTTCAACCAAGGGCTGGGACGGTTGCCTTCTTGCGAAGGACTTGTTTATGCAAATGTAATAGTTAATCTGAGTGCATGCCCTTGCTAACCTCAGACCGTGACGGGATGCGAACCCTCGACCTGACGCCTCAGAGTCACGGACGCTACCGCTTGAGCCACGGTGACTACAGTCAAATATACCCTATATTTTAATAATAATTAAAATTCTGATATCTTTCTTTGAATGAGAAATTTATCTACACTTTTGGAAAAAGCAACTGCGAAATATTCATGCAATATTATAATGAGAAAAATTATCTGTAATATGCGATGGAATTTTGGATGTTTTTCACATAAATACATAATTTAGATATGTCAAATCACGTTTACCATTTATCAGTTATCTTGACACAGCTAGAAACAAATGGTAATAACTTCTAACTTATTTATAATTTGATTAAATAAACCATAAATAAGGTCATTGTATTCAGTAAATGAGAGAGAGAGACTCCTACACTCGAGTCTGCTATTTTGCATCTTACTGACCGATATAAAGGCTTTAAGTCCCTATCGATAATTCCAAGAAGAAGCATTGAGTGTCAGATAATAAACAATGGTAAAAACGTGCTTCGTCCATCAGTGATTCAGCCATACCTGTACAAGTAAATAGTGAGCATATTAAGGACGATCTCCGCCAGGTTATTGATATTATCCCCAAAGAGGCCGAAACCAGGGAGTAAAGCTTCTCTTCCTTGAGGTTGACCTCCAGTTGAAGAGGTCACCATGTTAGGACGGTATGCGAGGAAAGCATCGGTGAGGACATCGAAGAGAATCACCCCGAAAGCCAAGAAGGCGATGGAAATAACTGACTGGTTGTTTGAGGAGAGTCTGCGGAAGCAGAGGGAATACTTATATTGGTTACTGATGGGACAACCCATGAATTTTGTAAGTTTTTTATTGATTTTTTTTAATGGTCGTTTTAAGTGATTCGGTGAGCCCATTCCAATGAGGGTGGACTCAGGTTAGGAGT
>JAXCGZ010006018.1:0-30000 GCA_037179515.1 Halocaridina rubra
AGAGAAAATAAAAGTCGTCCTGGACAGAGAAAACGAAAGTCGTCCTAGACAGAGAAAACGAAAGTCGTCCTAGACAGAGAAATTAAAAGTCGTCCTAGACAGAGAAATTAAAAGTCGTCCTGGACAGGGAGAACAGTCCTAAAAAATAAAAGTTTTAAACTACTTTAAAAAACCATGTAATCTTGATGAAATCCCAGAAACAAGGAGATCCCCATACATGTCATAACTGTAGTGAAAAGAGAGGAAAAGAAACACAGAAATATTTTAAAATATTTTAATAATACCTTTAGAAGCCACGTAAACGAGAAAGAAAAATAATCCCTATACATGTCCAAACTTTAGTGAAGAGAGAAAGAAGGGTATTTAAGAATCCCTTATTAGTTAATTAAAGTTACCCCCGTATTAGAACTGAAAAAAATGGGAAAGAAAATGTCCCCACCGTCTTTGTCCACTGTGCTAAACGACAAAATATTTTTATTTTTATTTTTATTTTTTTTGTTTTACTAGCTTTAAGATAATTTTAAGCGAAAACTCAGAGTCTCCCTTAGATATAGTTTCGAATAAGTGCCATTGATAAATTGTATGATTTGCACTAAGATTAATAAGTTGTTTTTCTGCTTAAATAATATTAGTGTTTTGTTTTAGCATCATTATTATTTGAATTATGATTTAATCTTTGTGTCCATTAAGTTCTCCTATCCATTGGTCTCTGAATAGTAATATAATATGACAATGGTAAATGTTTTGACTTTACACACAGTAAAACATGTTTTGTTTCAGGAGTAGTTTTAAGGCCAAATTTTAAAATAAATTAATGCCCATAGTAACAATAAGAGTAGAAATTATAAGATAAGGTTTCTTATAGAAATTACTATTGATGTTATGGTCTATTGCATTTTACATGTTTATACATGCTAATACTCTACTTAATTGTTTGCTAATGTTCTAAATGAGTCATAATTCTACTGTAATTAACTCAATTTTGTCTTTTAAAGAAACGAGAGAAGTAGATGAATTAATGTTTTGATTTAAACTGACTTTTGATCTTAATTAATGTTTGATATTAGTTACACACTGAAATTATATTGTTTAAGTTATGTTTGTTTAAATATAAGAATATGTTTGTATTACAGATTTCCAACAAGGAAATAGACCCTGCATGCTCTAGTTGTCTGTAGAAGTACTATATATATGTTATGTTTGTGTAATTTGTATAGGGTTCATAGAAATAGGATTTCTTAGATGATAACTTAAATAATTCGGCCCCGTTTTTATTGTAAACAAATGTTAGTTAGGATGATGAAACTGAAATAAGAGATATTTCAGTGTGGTGGGGAGGGATGTCGTAGGACTTTTGGGACTCGGCATCTGGCGTATCTCATATCTCTAGAGGGTGAGAGATATAAACCAGTCCTTTATTCCCCATACAAGCCACGCCCCTGCCCTTGGGGTATTTCAAGAACCACCCAGGGCAGGCACAGTGAGTTGAGTTAGAGACCGGGCCTTGCCAGCAGCAGAGTTAACACAGTACAGCTGAGTTAGCCTCCCCCCCCTTCCGGGGTGGGACTCAGGAATTAGTCGTGACAGGAACTGTAGTAATAGGAGCTCTGAGTACATAGATGTTAAAATAAGAATAAACTATGAAATAAGAAGATGTCTTTCACCAACCACGCTACCATAATAATATATATAACGTAGGAGGAAATCCCTACGTCAGTGGTGACACTCGGTGGGATACTATCTTACAAATTGGTATCAGAAGAGGGGATAAATAAAATGCCTTACGTCAGAGAGCGTGAGTCAGAGAGTAACCGACGTGGGTTTGAGCCCCCGCGAAACGTTAGGGAGGTCATCTAGCCTTAGTCCCCTGGCTCCAACATATGTGTCCGCCCCCATTAGAATGGGGATTAATTGTCACACATAAAGCGATGCGTTGCAGTTCAGTGGGCACAGCTATTGGTTTTCACCCAGGAAGTTGCATTTTCAGCTCTCCAGAGCTGATCGTAAAAAATCGCTTCGTCAGAGCCATTTAGGAAAAGTAGGAGGGGGGGGGTGGCATTCCTCTTCTGACACCTTCTGATGAGTCGGCACATGCATTTACAACACCGATAGATGTATGAGGAAAAAGTTAGTACGGAATCCTTATTATAAACTCAGCCTTCCATTTTGGCAGATATAATAGTCCAGCTGCTCTTGCGGTAAAAGAAAAGATCGATTTTTCCTTCCTCCTCCTCCTCCTCCTCCTCCTCCTCCCACATCTTTTATGCTCAATGATGAATGGATTTGGTTCTTCTTGTGCCACTGTAAGCAGATCCCGGATAAGTTGTGCAATTAAATTCTCTGACCAACTCGACAGATATTTGTTTTCTGTTTGATTTTCTTTTGCAACATTCTCTCTCTCTCTCTCTCTCTCTCTCTCTCTCTCTCTCTCTCTCTCTCTCTCTCTCTCTCTCTCTCTCTCTCTCTCTCTCTCTCTCTTTCTCTTTAGTGAACTATCCATCCATATACCAAAGCCATATTCCCCCTTATAAGGAGGGTGGCTGAGTCAAATAACAATGCTTTGACTTATTGTGGGAAGTAAATACAGAGGAGGGGATTTCCAGCTCCCTCGCTCCGCCCCATTTAGTCGACTTGTACGACACGCAGGGGAACATGGAGGAAGTATTCTTACCCCCCTCCCTCAGGGGGTTTAAAGGAAAATAGAACGAAAAAAGCAACTTTCTAAGAATTTTTCCTACAGGCAAGTATATGAGGCTCAACTGTTGCATGGTTTTAACACCTACAATATGTTTTACTTAGGCCTATCCTACAATTTCTATCGATTTTATTGAAAATCGATTTGTCTCTATACTACCATAACTACGCATGCAAGATTGTATGTTCTACAGCCTATACGAATATTCAGGCAAGCAAACATATTTGATGAAAAGCAATTATTTAATTGTTCTCTGTTTTCATTTCCTCCCATATTACAGCATTCTCTCTCTCTCTCTCTCTCTCTCTCTCTCTCTCTCTCTCTCTCTCTCTCTCTCTCTCTCTCTCTCTCTCTCTCTCTCTCTCTCTCTCTCTCTCTCTCTCTCTCTCTCTCCCCAGACTCTAGATATGCCACAGTACACCTCCTGTAAATTATGCGACCGTCCTAATGCTAACACTCTTGATCACTATTGTCTTCAGTGCCCCACAGTGAGAGATGTTTTACCACGAGGTCAGAACTTAATACAGATCTGCTCATTTTTACTTAATGATGACAACCTTGATGTTATTCTTGCTCGTTATCCTCACTTTGGTGGCCATTAATTATATTGAATTATACATATATTTTCTGTATGTTGCTGTATAATTCTGTTTGTGCATTCTGCGTTTCTCCGAGCTTTACTTTTGCATATAATGTACTCTGTGCTGCCATACTGTGAGTTGTGTATTAGTATGCAGCAATGTTTTATCAATATGTACACCTCCCTGTAAACCATGTTCAATTCTTGGTTTTGTATCCATTTGAAGCATTATTTGTATGAACTCATGTAATGTCTGACGCCTTGGCGCAATAAATTAATAAAATAAAAATAATCTCTCTCTCTCTCTCAACTCTTATAAGATAGGTATTTAGTATTATTTATTATTTTGAAGGATTAAAAGTGAATGGTCATTGTCTTCCCCCACATTCTAAGGTTTGTCAGTTCAACTGTGTTAAGGGGGGTTTACACGGTCAAACGGCTCGTCGAACACGGTTCGACAGACAAGTGTTTGAAGTGTTGTTCGAACGTGTGAACGGGGTATTTGGTTGTCGAACACGTTCCGTGTTCGACAACCAGATACCCCGTTCACACGTTCGAACATCACTTCAAACATTTGTCTGTCGAACCGCGTTCGACGAGCCGTTTGACCGTGTAAACCCCCCTTAAGAGAATTCAACTTTAGGTGTATAAAGCCACTAGAAGACAAGGATGTACCAGAGCTCGATTTTCGAAAAAGTGCAAGAATGAATGTTCTGCCTGCATCGCTCATGTGTGGAAAAAAAAACCAGTTTTGTGTAAAAAGGTTAATTACATCCTGGAATTTCAGTTTCAGGATATGTATGAGTGTTGTATCCTACCTAGAGAGAGAGAGAGAGAGAGAGGAGAGAGAGAGAGAGAGAGAGAGAGAAGAACGTTTTTAAAGGGGATAATCTGCGTGCATTTGACCTAGGCTTTGTTCTTGTGACTACATCCCCTTTAACCCTTTCCGTCTTGCGGCCTGGCACTGTGCCAACATCGCTTTTGGGATATCAACAAGAATCGCTCTTGGTGTCGAAGGTCAGTTTTGTCAGGGGAAAGATTATTATTATTATTATTATTATTATTATTATTATTATTATTATTATTATTATTATTATTATTATTATTATTATTATTATTGGATAGGATGGAATAAATGTTACCGTCGTACAGGGCAAATAAAGGCAGTATTGGAGTAGTAGGGCTGACGATCGTCTTTTGTATTTAAACTCTTGCCGCAGAACAACCAGGAGAAAGAGATGAGGCCTGAGGTTCATATTACGAAGTTCAGTTGCTCATGAACCAGCTCCATCTGAAAACGCCATTATTTATATATATATATATATGTGTGTGTGTGTGTGTGTGTGTGTGTGTGATTACCTAATTGTGATTACCTAATTGTGTTTACGGGAAAGAGCCCAAAGCTCGTATCTTCCCGTCTCCTGATCGGTTCCATTTTTAGACTTAGTGATACTTATCGTACCTGTCTTTAAAACTATGGATTGAGATAGCATTAACTACCTCCTCGCTTAGCGAATTCCAATTATCAACTACTCTTACACTAAAAAAGTATTTCCTTACATCCTGCAAACAAGTTTTCTTACGAAGCTTCAAATTATGACCTCTAGTTCTAGAGCCAGCCATATCGAAATATCGATCCCTATCCACTCTATCATAACCATGAAGGAATTTAAAGACTGTCACCATATCCCCCCTTACTCTTCTAGCTTCGAGTGATGGCAAGTCTAATTCCCTCAGCCTCTCATCATAACCGAGATTGCGTATTTCTGGCACCAGTTTCGTGGCATGTCTTTGAACTTTTTCAAGCTTAGCTATGTGCTTTTTCAAGTGCGGATTCCAAAAGGGGGCTGCATATTCGAGTTTTGGCCTCACATAGGTTACATAAATATTTCTGAACATTTCCTTGTCCATGTGCCTGAAGGCTACCCTTACATTTGATAAGAATGCATATGCTGCCCTTACTACGCCATTTATATGTATTTCTGGAGACAAATCTGCCAGTATGTTTACTCCTAGATCTCTCTCATTTTCTGTCTCTTGAAGTTGTACTCCAGCCACCGAGTAGTCAAGCTTGGGCCTTCTTGCACTTGTACCCATTCTCATTACCCTACATTTTGAGGTATTGAATTTCATTAGCCACTTTTCTGACCACTCATGCAGATTATTTAGATCCTCCTGAAGTTCTCTACCATTGTTCTCGTTTGTTACTTTCTTCACAATCTTTGCATCATCTGCAAACATATTCATGAATGAATTTACAGACTCTGGTAGGTCATTTACATATACAAGGAACAAAAGTGGCCCTAAAACTGAACCCTGTGGAACTCCACTACTAACTCTTCTCCATTCAGACACTGAGTGTCTTACTCTAACCCTCTGTTCCCTTCCTTCTAAGTAAGTTTTTATCCATTCCAAGACATTTCCACCTATTCTAGCCATTGATTGTAGCTTCCTAATAAGTCTCCCATGTGGAACAGTGTCAAACGCTTTCTGGAAGTCTAGGAATATGCAATCTGCCCAGCCCTCTCTTTCCTGTAAGATTTGGCTTACCTCATCATAAAATTCTAATAAGTTTGTTACTGTTGATCTACCTTCTCTGAAGCCATGTTGCCTCACTGACAAAAAGTTGAAGGATTCCAAGTGAAGAGAGATATGTTTCCTTATTAGTTTCTCCATAAGTTTGCAAACTTTGCTGGTCAAGGAAACTGGTCTATAGTTCAGAGCCGTATCCCTCCTTCCCTTTTTGAAGATAGGTATCACATTTGCTTGTTTCCAGCATCTTGGAATCTCCCCCGACTCCAGTGACTCCTTATATATGATACTTAGTGCCACTGATATTGTTTGCGCATTTTTTAAGCACATGAGGGGATATGTCATCAGGACCTGTAGCTTTATGAACATCTAAATCCATCAGCGCTTTGCATACCTCTGTGGCTGTAAGGTTGATGTTTTCCAATACCGGCCCTTGAGCTTCTATCACTGCAATCTGAGGGGGTGGGGTATTTTCTACTGTAAATACTGACTGAAACTCCTTGTTCAATTCTTTGCAGATCTCTTCGTCCGTCTCAGTGATGCTTCCATCCGCTCTCTTTAGCCTTAAAACCTGTTCTTTTACCTTCAGTTTTCCTCTGATAAAGCTGTGGAAAAGCTTGGGATTTTCTTTAGCCTTCCTGGTGATGTCCCTCTCATAATCTCTCTCTGCCTCTCTCCTTTTACTTAGGTAGTCATTTCTTGCTCTTTTGTAGGTTTGCCAGGCATTTATGTTTTTTCTCCTCCTATGCCTTTTCCAGCATTTGTCTCTCCACTCTTTAGCTCTTTTACACCCATTATCGAACCATTTCTCTCTGGCATGAATTACACCTACTTTGGTGACAGGTATGCAGCAATCTACTATCTTCCCATATTTCTCACAAAAGATGTCATACATTTCTTGTACAGATTTGTTGTAAAATAAGGTTCTCCAGTCAATAACTGCAAAAAGCTCATTCATTTTGATGTAATCTCCTTTCGGATAGTTCCTCCTCATGTCCTCAGTGCCTCTACTCTCAGGAAGAATGTCTTCAGTGATATACTCCATCAACAACACACAGTGGTCACTCTTTCCAATTGGTGGTTCATACTCAATATTTTCAATATCCAACACATTATCTGTGAACACTAGATCAAGTAGTGATGGCTCATCCCCACCCCTGGCTCTTGTTGGTTCCATTACATGTTGGTGTAGGAAATTCTCTTGTACGCAATCTAGGAATCTTGCCCCAAATGAGTCCTCACCACTGTGTGGGTCAAGATTTATCCAATCTATCTCTTTATGATTAAAGTCTCCCATAATCAAAATCCTACATTTTTTCTCCCATGCCATGTTAACAACTGAGTTTATGACTTCAATAGTACCTATATGACTTTCCTCATAAATTTCAAGCCTATTTTGGTTCCTTGGTGGGTTGTATACAACAGTTATTATAATGCTCTCTGACCCAGTATTTATGCGAGCAACAAGAAATTCCCTGAACTCACTTTCTATAGCCAAGTTTATTTCTTCAACTTGAATCCTCTCACTTATGAGCAGTGCTATCCCTCCACCAGTCCTCTCAGATCTATCGACCCTTAGTATTCTGAAGCCCTTAGGAAAAACTGTGACACTGTTTATGTCCTCACTCAACTTAGTCTCTGTAATTGCTACTATATCTGCCTTACTGTTGTGGATCCTATCTTTTAATTCTACTGCCTTACCAGCTAATCCATCAGCATTTGTGTATAACAATCTTAATGAGGCCCCATCCCCTGATCTTCTGTCATTATCTTCTTTATCTCCCCTTTGTCTGGAAGTATTCTGTAACGAAAATTTTTCTTCTCTTCTTCATTTCTTTCATCATTTAACCTTCTTGCCTCTTGCAACAAGTTTTTGATCTTTCCCATCTCTTCCTGTGTGTGTGTGTGTGTGTGTGTGTGTGTGTGTGTGTGTGTGTGTGTGTGTGTGTGTGTGTGTGTGTGTGTGTGTGATTACCTAATTGTGATTACCTAATTGTGTTTACGGGAAAGAGCCCAAAGCTCGTATCTTCCCGTCTCCTGATCGGTTCCATTTTTAGACTTAGTGATACTTATCATACCTGTCCTTAAAACTATGGATTGAGATAGCATTAATTACCTCCTCGCTTAGCGAATTCCAATTATCAACTACTCTTACACTGAAAAAGTATTTCCTTACATCCTGCAAACAAGTTTTCTTACGAAGCTTCAAGCTATGACCTCTAGTTCTAGAGCCAGCCATATCGAAATATCGATCCCTATCCACTCTATCATAACCATGAAGGAATTTAAAGACTGTCACCATATCCCCCCTTACTCTTCTAGCTTCGAGTGATGGCAAGTCTAATTCCCTCAGCCTCTCATCATAACCGAGATTGCGTATTTCTGGCACCAGTTTCGTGGCATGTCTTTGAACTTTTTCAAGCTTAGCTATGTGCTTTTTCAAGTGCGGATTCCAAAAGGGGGCTGCATATTCGAGTTTTGGCCTCACATAGGTTACATAAATATTTCTGAACATTTCCTTGTCCATATGCCTGAAGGCTACCCTTACATTTGATAGGAATGCATATGCTGCCCTTACTACGCCATTTATATGTATTTCTGGAGACAAATCTGCCAGTATGTTTACTCCTAGATCTCTCTCATTTTCTGTCTCTTGAAGTTGTACTCCAGCCACCGAGTAGTCAAGCTTGGGCCTTCTTGCACTTGTACCCATTCTCATTACCTTACATTTTGAGGTATTGAATTTCATTAGCCACTTTTCTGACCACTCATGCAGATTATTTAGATCCTCCTGAAGTTCTCTACCATTGTTCTCGTTTTTTACTTTCTTCACAATCTTTGCATCATCTGCAAACATATTCATGAATGAATTTACAGACTCTGGTAGGTCATTTACATATACAAGGAACAAAAGTGGCCCTAAAACTGAACCCTGTGGAACTCCACTACTAACTCTTCTCCATTCAGACACTGAGTGTCTTACTCTAACCCTCTGTTCCCTTCCTTCTAAGTAAGTTTTTATCCATTCCAAGACATTTCCACCTATTCTAGCCATTGATTGCAGCTTCCTAATAAGTCTCCCATGTGGAACAGTGTCAAACGCTTTCTGGAAGTCTAGGAATATGCAATCTGCCCAGCCCTCTCTTTCCTGTAAGATTTGGCTTACCTCATCATAAAATTCTAATAAGTTTGTTACTGTTGATCTTCCTTCTCTGAAGCCATGTTGCCTCACTGACAAAAAGTTGAAGGATTCCAAGTGAAGAGAGATATGTTTCCTTATTAGTTTCTCCATAAGTTTGCAAACTATGCTGGTCAAGGAAACTGGTCTATAGTTCAGAGCCGTATCCCTCCTTCCCTTTTTGAAGATAGGTATCACATTTGCTTGTTTCCAGCATCTTGGAATCTCCCCCGACTCCAGTGACTCCTTAAATATGATACTTAGTGCCACTGATATTGTGTTTGCGCATTTTTTAAGCACATGAGGGGATATGTCATCAGGACCTGTAGCTTTATGAACATCTAATTCCATCAGCGCTTTGCATACCTCTGTGGCTGTAAGGTTGATGTTCTCTAATACCGGCCCTTGAGCTTCTATCACTGCAATCTGAGGGGGTGGGGTATTTTCTACTGTAAATACTGACTGAAACTCCTTGTTCAATTCTTTGCAGATCTCTTCGTCCGTCTCAGTGCTGCTTCCATCCGCTCTCTTTAGCCTTAAAACCTGTTCTTTTACCTTCAGTTTTCCTCTGATAAAGCTGTGGAAAAGCTTGGGATTATCTTTAGCCTTCCTGGTGATGTCCCTCTCATAATCTCTCTCTGCCTCTCTCCTTTTACTTAGGTAATCATTTCTTGCTCTTTTGTAGGTTTGCCAGGCATTTATGTTTTTTCTCCTCCTATACCTTTTCCAGCATTTGTCTCTCCACTCCTTAGCTCTTTTACACCCATTATCGAACCATTTCTCTCTGGCATGAATTACACCTACTTTGGTGACAGGTATGCAGCAATCTACTATCTTCCCATATTTCTCACAAAAGATGTCATACATTTCTTGTACAGATTTCTTGTAAAATAAGGTTCTCCAGTCAATAACTGCAAAAAGCTCATTCATTTTGATGTAATCTCCTTTCGGATAGTTCCTCCTCATGTCCTCAGTGCCTCTACTCTCAGGAAGAATGTCTTCAATGATATACTCCATCAACAACACACAGTGGTCACTCTTTCCAATTGGTGGTTCATACTCAATATTTTCAATATCCAACACATTATCTGTGAACACCAGATCAAGTAGTGTGTGTGTGTGTGTGTGTGTGTGTGTGTGTGTGTGTGTGTGTGTGTGTGTGTGTGTGTGTGTGTGTGTGTGTGTGATTACCTAATTGTGATTACCTAATTGTGTTTACGGGAAAGAGCCCAAAGCTCGTATCTTTCCGTCTCCTGATCGGTTCCATTTTTAGACTTAGTGATACTTATCATACCTGTCCTTAAAACTATGGATTGAGATAGCATTAACTACCTCCTCGCTTAGCGAATTCCAATTATCAACTACTCTTACACTGAAAAAGTATTTCCTTACATCCTGCAAACAAGTTTTCTTACGAAGCTTCAAACTATGACCTCTAGTTCTAGAGCCAGCCATATCGAAATATCGATCCCTATCCACTCTATCATAACCATGAAGGAATTTAAAGACTGTCACCATATCCCCCCTTACTCTTCTAGCTTCGAGTGATGGCAAGTCTAATTCCCTCAGCCTCTCATCATAACCGAGATTGCGTATTTCTGGCACCAGTTTCGTGGCATGTCTTTGAACTTTTTCAAGCTTAGCTATGTGCTTTTTCAAGTGCGGATTCCAAAAGGGGGCTGCATATTCGAGTTTTGGCCTCACATAGGTTACATAAATATTTCTGAACATTTCCTTGTCCATGTGCCTGAAGGCTACCCTTACGTTTGATAAGAATGCATATGCTGCCCTTACTACGCCATTTATATGTATTTCTGGAGACAAATCTGCCAGTATGTTTACTCCTAGATCTCTCTCATTTTCTGTCTCTTGAAGTTGTACTCCAGCCACCGAGTAGTCAAGCTTGGGCCTTCTTGCACTTGTACCCATTCTCATTACCTTACATTTTGAGGTATTGAATTTCATTAGCCACTTTTCTGACCACTCATGCAGATTATTTAGATCCTCCTGAAGTTCTCTACCATTGTTCTCGTTTTTTACTTTCTTCACAATCTTTGCATCATCTGCAAACATATTCATGAATGAATTTACAGACTCTGGTAGGTCATTTACATATACAAGGAACAAAAGTGGCCCTAAAACTGAACCCTGTGGAACTCCACTACTAACTCTTCTCCATTCAGACACTGAGTGTCTTACTCTAACCCTCTGTTCCCTTCCTTCTAAGTAAGTTTTTATCCATTCCAAGACATTTCCACCTATTCTAGCCATTGCTTGCAGCTTCCTAATAAGTCTCCCATGTGGAACAGTGTCAAACGCTTTCTGGAAGTCTAGGAATATGCAATCTGCCCAGCCCTCTCTTTCCTGTAAGATTTGGCTTACCTCATCATAAAATTCTAATAAGTTTGTTACTGTTGATCTTCCTTCTCTGAAGCCATGTTGCCTCACTGACAAAAACTTGAAGGATTCCAAGTGAAGAGAGATATGTTTCCTTATTAGTTTCTCCATAAGTTTGCAAACTATGCTGGTCAAGGAAACTGGTCTATAGTTCAGAGCCATATCCCTCCTTCCCTTTTTGAAGATAGGTATCACATTTGCTTGTTTCCAGCATCTTGGAATCTCCCCCGACTCCAGTGACTCCTTAAATATGATACTTAGTGCCACTGATATTGTGTTTGCGCATTTTTTAAGCACATGAGGGGATATGTCATCAGGACCTGTAGCTTTATGAACATCTAAATCCATCAGCGCTTTGCATACCTCTGTGGCTGTAAGGTTGATGTTCTCTAGTACCGGCCCTTGAGCTTCTATCACTGCAATCTGAGGGGGTGGGGTATTTTCTACTGTAAATACTGACTGAAACTCCTTGTTCAATTCTTTGCAGATCTCTTCGTCCGTCTCAGTGATGCTTCCATCCGCTCTCTTTAGCCTTAAAACCTGTTCTTTTACCTTCAGTTTTCCTCTGATAAAGCTGTGGAAAAGCTTGGGATTTTCTTTAGCCTTCCTGGTGATGTCCCTCTCATAATCTCTCTCTGCCTCTCTCCTTTTACTTAGGTAATCATTTCTTGCTCTTTTGTAGGTTTGCCAGGCATTTATGTTTTTTCTCCTCCTATACCTTTTCCAGCATTTGTCTCTCCACTCCTTAGCTCTTTTACACCCATTATCGAACCATTTCTCTCTGGCATGAATTACACCTACTTTGGTGACAGGTATGCAGCAATCTACTATCTTCCCATATTTCTCACAAAAGATGTCATACATTTCTTGTACAGATTTGTTGTAAAATAAGGTTCTCCAGTCAATAACTGCAAAAAGCTCATTCATTTTGATGTAATCTCCTTTCGGATAGTTCCTCCTCATGTCCTCAGTGCCTCTACTCTCAGGAAGAATGTCTTCAATGATATACTCCATCAACAACACACAGTGGTCACTCTTTCCAATTGGTGGTTCATACTCAATATTTTCAATATCCAACACATTATCTGTGAACACCAGATCAAGTAGCGATGGCTCATCCCCACCCCTGGCTCTTGTTGGTTCCATTACATGTTGGTGTAGGAAATTCCCTTGTACGCAATCTAGGAATCTTGCCCCAAATGAGTCCTCACCACTGTGTGGGTCAAGATTTATCCAATCTATCTCTTTATGATTAAAGTCTCCCATAATCAAAATCCTACATTTTTTCTCCCGCGCCATGTTAACAACTGAGTTTATGACTTCAATCGTACCTATATGACTTTCCTCATAAATTTCAAGCCTATTTTGGTTCCTTGGTGGGTTGTATACAACAGTTATTATAATGCTCTCTGACCCAGTATTTATGCGAGCAACAAGAAATTCCCTGAACTCACTTTCTATAGCCAAGTTTATTTCTTCAACTTGAATCCTCTCACTTATGAGCAGTGCTATCCCTCCACCAGTCCTCTCAGATCTTTCGACCCTTAGTATTCTGAAGCCCTTAGGAAAAACTGTGACACTGTTTATGTCCTCACTCAACTTAGTCTCTGTAATTGCTACTATATCTGCCTTACTGTTGTGAATCCTATCTTTTAATTCTACTGCCTTACCAGCTAATCCATCAGCATTTGTGTATAACAATCTTAATGAGGCCCCATCCCCTGATCTTCTGTCATTATCTTCTTTATCTCCCCTTTGTCTGGAAGTATTCTGTAACGAAAATTTTTCTTCTCTTCTTCATTTCTTTCATCATTTAACCTTCTTGCCTCTTGCAACAAGTTTTTGATCTTTCCCATCTCTTCCTGTGTTCTGTATCGTCTAATGAACACTTCTTTGCATTCTTGAAGGTCTTTTAGACTTTTTTTTCTCAACAATATTTCCCTACATGTCTCCCCTCTCTCAAAGGTTACTTTTGTTGGTCTCGGCTTTCCTTCCCTCGAATATTTACCTAGTTGGTGTATGTTTACAATATCCTCAGGACCACATACTACTCCAAGCTTTCTTATCAGGTCTACAACGTTAGCTTTATTTTCTTCAAGTCTCCCCTGCCATGTTGGCTCCTGGGATTCACTTATGCCTGAGATTACCACTGTCTTCTCCTTATCAAGTGCCTGTCTGATGAGTGGGTTTGCCCTTTCCATCACAACGTCTTTCATTTTTTCGATTACTGTCTCTTTATAGTCAACTGTTTGTATGTTTTCCAGTGCCACCACCTTTACAGCCTCTTTTACTGCCACATTCCCCTTTAGTGCATCAGCAAAGGACGTTTTCATGGCATCATTTTCCATATTCAGCTCCTGGAACTCTTTTCTGAACTGTTCAATGTTTTCCTTAATCTGAACATTCCAAGCAGCAATCTCGTCTCTCTCAGAAGAGAGCAGTGAACTAACATCTAATTCCTTTAGGTTGTCATTTAGCTGTTTGTTTTTATCTTCTTGTTTAGAAATTCTAGATTCTAGTTGACTCTTTTCCCCTTCCAGCTTCTTTATTCTTTTTTCTAGTTCCTTTCTCTCCTGCCCTTGTGCTTTATTTGCTTCCTCCAAAGATCTTATTTGTTCTCTGAGTGTTTCATTCTCTTTCATTTCTCCATCCATATTCCGAATTTTATCATCAAGGCTTGTAACCATTTCCTCTAACTTCTTGATTCTCTGTTTAAGTCCTCTCATGACTACCCCTTCTCCCGACCCATGGGTGGGAGAGGTTTGGGACAGAGATGGCTTCATTTTTATGTTCTCCCTCTCACAGAATATAGAAAGAAGACGAGAAAGAGGAAAAAAAAAGAAAAGAGATAAACTTCTAATTTACCTTCACACAGAATTTTTATATCTCCATATAAGTGCTATTTTGTGACTCAGTTTGTCTCCTTTCTGGTAACACACATCTTAACTTAAAAACTTGACCATGGTAATTTAAGTATAAAAAGAAAAAGAAAAACAAAAGTCAAACCTGAAGGAAAATTCGAATTTGTGTTCGAGGTGGCACCCACCTGTTTCTGTTATACATTCTTCCTAACTGATAAACTGACTTGCTAACCAAGATATGTTATCACGGGATTTAGACTTTACATTTAACTCAATATATATACAAAATAACAAAATAGCAAAAGAGAAAGCTAAAAGAAAAGCAAAAAAAATGAAGAAAATAGGACTGCTGTACTACTTGGCAACTTAACTCAGTACTGTTGACAGGTGGGTATTTGGTAATTTTTTTTTCTTTTATTATTCAATTTTTTTCGTGTATCAAACTAACTAACTAGTTAATATAAATGGGAAGGATACTGATTTTAACAATATATAGAACCACAGGATCAGGTAAAACGGCTTAAGAGCTTTCCCCAGTTTACACAAAAAATTAGGTAATGTGGTGTGATGGCTCCACGTCTGGCAACTCTTCTAGATTTCCCTCAAGGCAGAAACTGGACGGCAGCTTCTCTCTCTTCCTCACAAAAAAGTTCTCAATTTTTTTCCTTTAATATGAACAGTCTCGTCTTACAACAAATATTAGTTTTTGTACTCACAATACTCTGCAGGATTTCAGATTTATGGAAATTATGGTAAAGTTTTCCACTAAGCACTTTAGTCACTCGAAACAGTTAAAAATTTAAGAGGAGCAATTCCGTGTGTCACTGAACGCGCGGGGTGTGTGTGTGTGTGTGTGTGTGTGTGTGTGTGTGTGTGTGTGTGTGTGTGTGTGTGTGTGTGTGTGTGTGTGTGATTACCTAATTGTGATTACCTAATTGTGTTTACGGGAAAGAGCCCAAAGCTCGTATCTTCCCGTCTCCTGATCGGTTCCATTTTTAGACTTAGTGATACTTATCATACCTGTCCTTAAAACTATGGATTGAGGTAGCATTAACTACCTCCTCGCTTAGCGAGGAGGTAGTTAATGAAAAAGTATTTCCTTACATCCTGCAAACAAGTTTTCTTCCGAAGCTTCAAACTATGACCTCTAGTTCTAGAGCCAGCCATATCGAAATATCGATCCCTATCCACTCTATCATAACCATGAAGGAATTTAAAGACTGTCACCATATCCCCCCTTACTCTTCTAGCTTCGAGTGATGGCAAGTCTAATTCCCTCAGCCTCTCATCATAACCGAGATTGCGTATTTCTGGCACCAGTTTCGTGGCATGTCTTTGAACTTTTTCAAGCTTAGCTATGTGCTTTTTCAAGTGCGGATTCCAAAAGGGGGCTGCATATTCGAGTTTTGGCCTCACATAGGTTACATAAATATTTCTGAACATTTCCTTGTCCATGTGCCTGAAGGCTACCCTTACATTTGATAAGAATGCATATGCTGCCCTTACTACGCCATTTATATATATTTCTGGAGAAAAATCTGCCAGTATGTTTACTCCTAGATCTCTCTCATTTTCTGTCTCCTGAAGTTGTACTCCAGCCACCGAGTAGTCAAGTTTGGGCCTTCTTGCACTTGTACCCATTCTCATTACCTTACATTTTGAGGTATTGAATTTCATTAGCCACTTTTCTGACCACTCATGCAGATTATTTAGATCCTCCTGAAGTTCTCTACCATTGTTCTCGTTTTTTACTTTCTTCACAATCTTTGCATCATCTGCAAACATATTCATGAATGAATTTACAGACTCTGGTAGGTCATTTACATATACAAGGAACAAAAGTGGCCCTAAAACTGAACCCTGTGGAACTCCACTACTAACTCTTCTCCATTCAGACACTGAGTGTCTTACTCTAACCCTCTGTTCCCTTCCTTCTAAGTAAGTTTTTATCCATTCCAAGACATTTCCACCTATTCTAGCCATTGATTGCAGCTTCCTAATAAGTCTCCCATGTGGAACAGTGTCAAACGCTTTCTGGAAGTCTAGGAATATGCAATCTGCCCAGCCCTCTCTTTCCTGTAAGATTTGGCTTACCTCATCATAAAATTCTAATAAGTTTGTTACTGTTGATCTTCCTTCTCTGAAGCCATGTTGCCTCACTGACAAAAAGTTGAAGGATTCCAAGTGGAATCTTAGTATTCTGAAGCCCTTAGGAAAAACTGTGACACTGTTTATGTCCTCACTCAACTTAGTCTCTGTAATTGCTGCTATATCTGCCTTACTGTTGTGAATCCTATCTTTTAATTCTACTGCCTTACCAGCTAATCCATCAGCATTTGTGTATAACAATCTTAATGAGGCCCCATCCCCTGATCTTCTGTCATTATCTTCTTTATCTCCCCTTTGTCTGGAAGTATTCCGTAACGAAAATTTTTCTTCTCTTCTTCATTTCTTTCATCATTTAACCTTCTTGCCTCTTGCAACAAGTTTTTGATCTTTCCCATCTCTTCCTGTGTTCTGTATCGTCTAATGAACACTTCTTTGCATTCTTCAAGGTCTTTTAGACTTTTTTTTCTCAACAATATTTCCCTACATGTCTCCCCTCTCTCAAAGGTTACTTTTGTTGGTCTCGGCTTTCCTTCCCTCGAATATTTACCTAGTTGGTGTATGTTTACAATATCCTCGGGACCACATACTACTCCAAGCTTTCTTATCAGGTCTACAACGTTAGCTTTATTTTCTTCAAGTCTCCCCTGCCATGTTGGCTCCTGGGATTCGCTTATGCCTGAGATTACCACTGTCTTCTCCTTATCAAGTGCCTGTCTGATGAGTGGGTTTGCCCTTTCCATCACAACGTCTTTCATTTTTTCGATTACTGTCTCTTTATAGTCAACTGTTTGTATGTTTTCCAGTGCCACCACCTTTACAGCCTCTTTTACTGCCACATTCCCCTTTAGTGCATCAGCAAAGGACGTTTTCATGGCATCATTTTCCATATTCAGCTCCTGGAACTCTTTTCTGAACTGTTCAATGTTTTCCTTAATCTGAACATTCCAAGCAGCAATCTCGTCTCTCTCAGAAGTTAGCAGTGAACTAACATCTAATTCCTTTAGGTTGTCATTTAGCTGTTTGTTTTTATCTTCTTGTTTAGAAATTCTAGATTCTAGTTGACTCTTTTCCCCTTCCAGCTTCTTTATTCTTTTTTCTAGTTCCTTTCTCTCCTGCCCTTGTGCTTTATTTGCTTCCTCCAAAGATCTTATTTGTTCTCTGAGTGTTTCATTCTCTTTCATTTCTCCATCCATATTCCGAATTTTATTATCAAGGCTTGTAACCATTTCCTCTAACTTCTTGATTCTCTGTTTAAGTCCTCTGATGACTACCCCTTCTCCCGACCCATGGGTGGGAGAGGTTTGGGACAGAGATGGCTTCATTTTTATGTTCTCCCTCTCACAGAATATAGAAAGAAGACGAGAAAGAGGAAAAAAAAAAAAAAAAAAAAAAAAGAGAAAAACTTCTAATTTACCTTGTGTGTGTGTGTGTGTGTGTGTGTGTGTGTGTGTGTGTGTGTGTGTGTGTGTGTGTGATTACCTAATTGTGATTACCTAATTGTGTTTACGGGAAAGAGCCCAAAGCTCGTATCTTCCCGTCTCCTGATCGGTTCCATTTTTAGACTTAGTGATACTTATCATACCTGTCCTTAAAACTATGGATTGAGGTAGCATTAACTACCTCCTCGCTTAGCGAATTCCAATTATCAACTACTCTTACACTGAAAAAGTATTTCCTTACATCCTGCAAACAAGTTTTCTTCCGAAGCTTCAAACTATGACCTCTAGTTCTAGAGCCAGCCATATCGAAATATCGATCCCTATCCACTCTATCATAACCATGAAGGAATTTAAAGACTGTCACCATATCCCCCCTTACTCTTCTAGCTTCGAGTGATGGCAAGTCTAATTCCCTCAGCCTCTCATCATAACCGAGATTGCGTATTTCTGGCACCAGTTTCGTGGCATGTCTTTGAACTTTTTCAAGCTTAGCTATGTGCTTTTTCAAGTGCGGATTCCAAAAGGGGGCTGCATATTCGAGTTTTGGCCTCACATAGGTTACATAAATATTTCTGAACATTTCCTTGTCCATGTGCCTGAAGGCTACCCTTACATTTGATAAGAATGCATATGCTGCCCTTACTACGCCATTTATATGTATTTCTGGAGACAAATCTGCCAATATGTTTACTCCTAGATCTCTCTCATTTTCTGTCTCCTGAAGTTGTACTCCAGCCACCGAGTAGTCAAGCTTGGGCCTTCTTGCACTTGTACCCATTCTCATTACCTTACATTTTGAGGTATTGAATTTCATTAGCCACTTTTCTGACCACTCATGCAGATTATTTAGATCCTCCTGAAGTTCTCTACCATTGTTCTCGTTTTTTACTTTCTTCACAATCTTTGCATCATCTGCAAACATATTCATGAATGAATTTACAGACTCTGGTAGGTCATTTACATATACAAGGAACAAAAGTGGCCCTAAAACTGAACCCTGTGGAACTCCACTACTAACTCTTCTCCATTCAGACACTGAGTGTCTTACTCTAACCCTCTGTTCCCTTCCTTCTAAGTAAGTTTTTATCCATTCCAAGACATTTCCACCTATTCTAGCCATTGATTGCAGCTTCCTAATAAGTCTCCCATGTGGAACAGTGTCAAACGCTTTCTGGAAGTCTAGGAATATGCAATCTGCCCAACCCTCTCTTTCCTGTAAGATTTGGCTTACCTCATCATAAAATTCTAATAAGTTTGTTACTGTTGATCTTCCTTCTCTGAAGCCATGTTGCCTCACTGACAAAAAGTTGAAGGATTCCAAGTGAAGAGAGATATGTTTCCTTAGTAGTTTCTCCATAAGTTTGCAAACTATGCTGGTCAAGGAAACTGGTCTATAGTTCAGAGCCGTATCCCTCCTTCCCTTTTTGAAGATAGGTATCACATTTGCTTGTTTCCAGCATCTTGGAATCTCCCCCGACTCCAATGACTCCTTAAATATGATACTTAGTGCCACTGATATTGTGTTTGCGCATTTTTTAAGCACATGAGGGGATATGTCATCAGGACCTGTAGCTTTATGAACATCTAAATCCATCAGCGCCTTGCATACCTCTGTGGCTGTAAGGTTGATGTTCTCTAATACCGGCCCTTGAGCTTCTATCACTGCAATCTGAGGGGGTGGGGTATTTTCTACTGTAAATACTGACTGAAACTCCTTGTTCAATTCTTTGCAGATCTCTTCGTCCGTCTCAGTGATGCTTCCATCCGCTCTCTTTAGCCTTAAAACCTGTTCTTTTACCTTCAGTTTTCCTCTGATAAAGCTGTGGAAAAGCTTGGGATTTTCTTTAGCCTTCCTGGTGATGTCCCTCTCATAATCTTTCTCTGCCTCTCTCCTTTTACTTAGGTAGTCATTTCTTGCTCTTTTGTAGGTTTGCCAGGCATTTATGTTTTTTCTCCTCCTATACCTTTTCCAGCATTTGTCTCTCCACTCCTTAGCTCTTTTACACCCATTATCGAACCATTTCTCTCTGGCATGAATTACACCTACTTTGGTGACAGGTATGCAGCAATCTACTATCTTCCCATATTTCTCACAAAAGATGTCATACATTTCTTGTACAGATTTGTTGTAAAATAAGGTTCTCCAGTCAATAACTGCAAAAAGCTCATTCATTTTGATGTAATCTCCTTTCTGATAGTTCCTCCTCATGTCCTCAGTGCCTCTTCTCTCAGGAAGAATGTCTTCAATGATATACTCCATCAACAACACACAGTGGTCACTCTTTCCAATTGGTGGTTCATACTCAATATTTTCAATATCCAACACATTATCTGTGAACACCAGATCAAGTAGTGATGGCTCATCCCCACCCCTGGCTCTTGTTGGTTCCATTACATGTTGGTGTAGGAAATTCCCTTGTACGTGTGTGTGTGTGTGATTACCTAATTGTGATTACCTAATTGTGTTTACGGGAAAGAGCCCAAAGCTCGTATCTTCCCGTCTCCTGATCGGTTCCATTTTTAGACTTAGTGATACTTATCATACCTGTCCTTAAAACTATGGATTGAGGTAGCATTAACTACCTCCTCGCTTAGCGAATTCCAATTATCAACTACTCTTACACTGAAAAAGTATTTCCTTACATCCTGCAAACAAGTTTTCTTCCGAAGCTTCAAACTATGACCTCTAGTTCTAGAGCCAGCCATATCGAAATATCGATCCCTATCCACTCTATCATAACCATGAAGGAATTTAAAGACTGTCACCATATCCCCCCTTACTCTTCTAGCTTCGAGTGATGGCAAGTCTAATTCCCTCAGCCTCTCATCATAACCGAGATTGCGTATTTCTGGCACCAGTTTCGTGGCATGTCTTTGAACTTTTTCAAGCTTAGCTATGTGCTTTTTCAAGTGCGGATTCCAAAAGGGGGCTGCATATTCGAGTTTTGGCCTCACATAGGTTACATAAATATTTCTGAACATTTCCTTGTCCATGTGCCTGAAGGCTACCCTTACATTTGATAAGAATGCATATGCTGCCCTTACTACGCCATTTATATGTATTTCTGGAGACAAATCTGCCAATATGTTTACTCCTAGATCTCTCTCATTTTCTGTCTCCTGAAGTTGTACTCCAGCCACCGAGTAGTCAAGCTTGGGCCTTCTTGCACTTGTACCCATTCTCATTACCTTACATTTTGAGGTATTGAATTTCATTAGCCACTTTTCTGACCACTCATGCAGATTATTTAGATCCTCCTGAAGTTCTCTACCATTGTTCTCGTTTTTTACTTTCTTCACAATCTTTGCATCATCTGCAAACATATTCATGAATGAATTTACAGACTCTGGTAGGTCATTTACATATACAAGGAACAAAAGTGGCCCTAAAACTGAACCCTGTGGAACTCCACTACTAACTCTTCTCCATTCAGACACTGAGTGTCTTACTCTAACCCTCTGTTCCCTTCCTTCTAAGTAAGTTTTTATCCATTCCAAGACATTTCCACCTATTCTAGCCATTGATTGCAGCTTCCTAATAAGTCTCCCATGTGGAACAGTGTCAAACGCTTTCTGGAAGTCTAGGAATATGCAATCTGCCCAGCCCTCTCTTTCCTGTAAGATTTGGCTTACCTCATCATAAAATTCTAATAAGTTTGTTACTGTTGATCTTCCTTCTCTGAAGCCATGTTGCCTCACTGACAAAAAGTTGAAGGATTCCAAGTGAAGAGAGATATGTTTCCTTAGTAGTTTCTCCATAAGTTTGCAAACTATGCTGGTCAAGGAAACTGGTCTATAGTTCAGAGCCGTATCCCTCCTTCCCTTTTTGAAGATAGGTATCACATTTGCTTGTTTCCAGCATCTTGGAATCTCCCCCGACTCCAATGACTCCTTAAATATG
Organism: Halocaridina rubra; assembly: GCA_037179515.1. Taxonomy (NCBI): domain Eukaryota; kingdom Metazoa; phylum Arthropoda; class Malacostraca; order Decapoda; family Atyidae; genus Halocaridina; species Halocaridina rubra. Next base: position 21,693 of record JAXCGZ010006018.1, read on the forward strand.
ATACTTAGTGCCACTGATATTGTGTTTGCGCATTTTTTAAGCACATGAGGGGATATGTCATCAGGACCTGTAGCTTTATGAACATCTAAATCCATCAGCGCTTTGCATACCTCTGTGGCTGTAAGGTTGATGTTCTCTAATACCGGCCCTTGAGCTTCTATCACTGCAATCTGAGGGGGTGGGGTATTTTCTACTGTAAATACTGACTGAAACTCCTTGTTCAATTCTTTGCAGATCTCTTCGTCCGTCTCAGTGATGCTTCCATCCGCTCTCTTTAGCCTTAAAACCTGTTCTTTTACCTTCAGTTTTCCTCTGATAAAGCTGTGGAAAAGCTTGGGATTTTCTTTAGCCTTCCTGGTGATGTCCCTCTCATAATCTTTCTCTGCCTCTCTCCTTTTACTTAGGTAGTCATTTCTTGCTCTTTTGTAGGTTTGCCAGGCATTTATGTTTTTTCTCCTCCTATACCTTTTCCAGCATTTGTCTCTCCACTCCTTAGCTCTTTTACACCCATTATCGAACCATTTCTCTCTGGCATGAATTACACCTACTTTGGTGACAGGTATGCAGCAATCTACTATCTTCCCATATTTCTCACAAAAGATGTCATACATTTCTTGTACAGATTTGTTGTAAAATAAGGTTCTCCAGTCAATAACTGCAAAAAGCTCATTCATTTTGATGTAATCTCCTTTCTGATAGTTCCTCCTCATGTCCTCAGTGCCTCTACTCTCAGGAAGAATGTCTTCAATGATATACTCCATCAACAACACACAGTGGTCACTCTTTCCAATTGGTGGTTCATACTCAATATTTTCAATATCCAACACATTATCTGTGAACACCAGATCAAGTAGTGATGGCTCATCCCCACCCCTGGCTCTTGTTGGTTCCATTACATGTTGGTGTAGGAAATTCCCTTGTACGCAATCTAGGAATCTTGCCCCAAAGGAGTCCTCACCACTGTGTGGGTCAAGATTTATCCAATCTATCTCTTTATGATTAAAGTCTCCCATAATCAAAATCCTACATTTTTTCTCCCGCGCCATGTTAACAACTGAGTTTATGACTTCAATCGTACCTATATGACTTTCCTCATAAATTTCAAGCCTATTTTGGTTCCTTGGTGGGTTGTATACAACAGTTATTATAATGCTCTCTGACCCAGTATTTATGCGAGCAACAAGAAATTCCCTGAACTCACTTTCTATAGCCAAGTTTATCTCTTCAACTTGAATCCTCTCACTTATGAGCAGTGCTATCCCTCCACCAGTCCTCTCAGATCTTTCGACCCTTAGTATTCTGAAGCCCTTAGGAAAAACTGTGACACTGTTTATGTCCTCACTCAACTTAGTCTCTGTAATTGCTACTATATCTGCCTTACTGTTGTGAATCCTATCTTTTAATTCTACTGCCTTACCAGCTAATCCATCAGCATTTGTGTATAACAATCTTAATGAGGCCCCATCCCCTGATCTTCTGTCATTATCTTCTTTATCTCCCCTTTGTCTGGAAGTATTCCGTAACGAAAATTTTTCTTCTCTTCTTCATTTCTTTCATCATTTAACCTTCTTGCCTCTTGCAACAAGTTTTTGATCTTTCCCATCTCTTCCTGTGTTCTGTATCGTCTAATGAACACTTCTTTGCATTCTTGAAGGTCTTTTAGACTTTTTTTTCTCAACAATATTTCCCTACATGTCTCCCCTCTCTCAAAGGTTACTTTTGTTGGTCTCGGCTTTCCTTCCCTCGAATATTTACCTAGTTGGTGTATGTTTACAATATCCTCAGGACCACATACTACTCCAAGCTTTCTTATCAGGTCTACAACCCTAGCTTTATTTTCTTCAAGTCTCCCCTGCCATGTTGGCTCCTGGGATTCACTTATGCCTGAGATTACCACTGTCTTCTCCTTATCAAGTGCCTGTCTGATGAGTGGGTTTGCCCTTTCCATCACAACGTCTTTCATTTTTTCGATTACTGTCTCCTTATAGTCAACTGTTTGTATGTTTTCCAGTGCCACCACCTTTACAGCCTCTTTTACTGCCACATTCCCCTTTAGTGCATCAGCAAAGGACGTTTTCATGGCATCATTTTCCATATTCAGCTCCTGGAACTCTTTTCTGAACTGTTCAATGTTTTCCTTAATCTGAACATTCCAAGCAGCAATCTCGTCTCTCTCAGAAGATAGCAGTGAACTAACATCTAATTCCTTTAGGTTGTCATTTAGCTGTTTGTTTTTATCTTCTTGATTAGAAATTCTAGATTCTAGTTGACTCTTTTCCCCTTCCAGCTTCTTTATTCTTTTTTCTAGTTCCTTTCTCTCCTGCCCTTGTGCTTTATTTGCTTCCTCCAAAGATCTTATTTGTTCTCTGAGTGTTTCATTCTCTTTCATTTCTCCATCCATATTCCGAATTTTATCATCAAGGCTTGTAACCATTTCCTCTAACTTCTTGATTCTCTGTTTAAGTCCTCTGATGACTACCCCTTCTCCCGACCCATGGGTGGGAGAGGTTTGGGACAGAGATGGCTTCATTTTTATGTTCTCCCTCTCACAGAATATAGAAAGAAGACGAGAAAGAGGAAAAAAAAAAAAAAAAAAAAAAAGAGAAAAACTTCTAATTTACCTTCACACAGAATTTTTATATCTCCATATAAGTGCTATTTAGTGACTCAGTTTGTCTCCTTTCTGGTAACACACAACTTAAAAACTTGACCATGGTAATTTACGTATAAAAAGAAAAAGAAAAACAAAAGTCAAACCCGAAGGAAACTTCGAATTTGTGTTCGAGGTGGCACCCACCTGTTTCTGTTATATATTCTTCCTAACTGATAAACTGACTTGCTAACCAAGATATGCTATCACGGGATTTAGACTTTACATTTAACTCAATATATATACAAAATAACAAAATAGCAAACGAGAAAGCTAAAAGAAAAGCAAAAAAAATGAAGAAAATAGGACTGCTGTACTACTTGGCAACTTAACTCAGTACTGTTGACAGGTGGGTATTTGGTAATTTTTTTTCTTTTATTATTCAATTTTTTCGTGTATCAAACTAACTAACTAGTTAATATAAATGGGAAGGATACTGTTTTTAACAATATATAGAACCACAGGATCAGGTAAAACGGCTTAAGAGCTTTCCCCAGTTTACACAAAAAATTAGGTAATGTGGTGTGAGGCTCCACGTCTGGCAACTCTTCTAGATTTCCCTCAAGGCAGAAACTGGACGGCAGCTTCTCTCTCTTCCTCACGAAAAAGTTCTCAATTTTTTCCTTTAATATGAACAGTCTCGCCTTACAACAAATAGTTTTTGTACTCACAATACTCTGCACGATTTCAGATTTTTGGAAATTATGGTAAAGTTTTCCACTAAGCACTTTAGTCACTCGAAACTTTAAAATTTAAGAGGAGCAATTCCGTGTGTCACTGAACGCGCGTACTTATTATTCTAACCTGAAAATTGTTATTTTATATCTGCTTCATATTGTCTGCAGTGCTAATGTGAAAAAGTAGAAATTTATCTTAGATGATTGCACTCAACAAGGGCTATTGAAAATATTTTCACAAATATTACTCTTAATTAATAATCGCAGAGTGCTCATCTGCTACTAATACATGTAAACCATAATAATATTACTCTTAGGTAATAATCGCAGAGTGCTCTTCTGTCATCAATCAATTATTACACTATATATTATTATTAATTATTTGCTATGATATTTAAAATTAATTGCAAATTCTATTAATATTTTATTTATACATAACCAAATAGATTGTAAGGTTTATCAACTGCAATATCACTGGGACTGCCCATGTGCACATGTCCCCATGTTATCTGAATAATTTAAAAAAAAAAATGTGTATGGGCTGTTTTCTTCTAATAATTTCCGGTTTTTCTTTTTTTTTTATGAGTGTGACACCGGGACAGACAAAAACTGCCCTCATCAACAAAGGCCCGGGCACGAGAAAATACCAAGACGAAGGAAAAGAAAAAAGTTAAGGACAAGGCAGAGATAAGATAAATCACACAAAAGAAAACGACTGGCAGAAAAAAACAGTCAAAGTACAGAGGACCCAGAGATATGGAGGACTAGGTTCTGAGATGACGATAGATCTGCTTTTTGAAGGATGAAAGGTCATAAGAATTAGGAAAGTCAAAAGGAGGAAGAGAGTTGCAGAGTCTGGAGGTAGAAGGGAAGAAGCAGTTGCTGTACTGACCAATCCGCGAGCTACAAATCTCCACACAGTACCTGTGAGATGAGGCCGCTCGGCGAGTGTTATGCGGCCTCGGCAGTGGGGGAGGGATGCAACTCGCCAACTCATCAGAACAGTGATGGAAGTAGTAGTGATAGAAAAGCGAAAGTAAAGATACCTTACCACGAAGAGAGAGAAAATCCAGATTAGAAGAAAGAGAAGGATCATTAATGAGTCTGACTACCTTAGATTCAACTCTATCAAGAAGATAAGTATAAGAAGAAGCACCCCAGCTGTGTGAGCGGTAATCTGAACAGGGACGGATAAGACCTTTGTAAATTTTAAGTAACTGCAAAGAGGAATAGTAATGACAAAAACGAAACAAAACCTCCAATATTTTGGATGAAGATTTAAAAATTTGGATTATGTGATTCCTCCAAGACAAGTTAGAGGCTATATGGATTCCTGATATGTTGATAGAGTTAAGAGGGTAAATTTCATTAGTTTCGAAGACAATAGGGTTATCAGGAGGAGAAGAAGATAAAGAGATAGCCAGAAACTGTGTCTTGGAGGAATTGAATTTAACTAAATTTTGAGTGTCCCACTTAGATACTCTCTGCAAATCGGAGTTAAGAGTAGAAGAAAGAGTGATACGAGATTGGTTGCAAGTAACAGATTAAGGTTGTGAAGAAAAGGCAGAGGAAATGTGAAGGGTAGAATTATCAGCAAAGGCATGAAGAAGTCGGTGAAGGAACGGAGCCCTGTGGAACACCGCTGGTAACAGAGAAAGGGCTAGATGCCGCGCCATCAACAACCACAGATATAATACGGCCGGTAAGAAAACTGGAAATCAGAGAACAGGAAGAAGGGGTAAAGCCATAGGAAGGGAGTTTGGCCAACAGAGCCTTGTGCCAAACTCTGTCAAAAGCCTTAGAGATATCAAGGGTGATGACAAAGGATTTCCCATAGTTCCTCAGAGAAGATGTCCATACATGAGTAAGATAGAAAAGGAGATCACCAGTGGATTTTGCCTTGCGGAAGCCGTAATGGTGATCGGAGATAAGTGAGTTAGATTCAAGGCTTTTCAAGAAGTGAGAATTGAGCAAAGTTTCGGAAACTTTAGCAATAGAGGAGGTTAGGGCAATAGGTCAGTTGTTCCTTCTTAAGAACAGGTTGAATTATAGCATGCTTCCAAGATGAAGGATAGATACTGGTTGACAGAATGAGGTGAAAAATACGGCAAAGCACAGGAGCCAGTTCATCTGCAAACTCCTTAAGGAACTTTGCAGGGATACCATCGGGACCAGATTCCTTGTTCGTCTTTAGCGAGCAAAGAACCTTATGAACTTTGTGTGAAGAAAGGATAAGGGAGGGCATAGGGTTAGAGAGGGGCAAAGAGTGAGTAAAGGTGTGCTGGAATTGTTTATAGAAGAGTTGACAGAAAAATGAGAGCCAAAGAGAGTGGCTTTGTCAGTGGGAGAGCAAGCTATAGAAACATCAGAACGAATGAGAGGGGGAAAGCTTAAGTTACAGAAGTTTCTGGAGAGGTTTTTGGCTAAGGACCAGAAGCATTTGTAAGTGAGAGAGGAGTTAAGGTCATCAACTTTCCTTTTTATAAAGGAAGCTTTAGTCCTTTGAATCTGAGCAATACAGCAATTCCTAGCTATAATAAACGCAGAGTGAGTTAAATCGGAAAGAGAGGCTTGGTAAGATCGGTGAGTCTGATTCCTAGCCTGGATAGCCATGAAGCAGGCACGGTCAAACCAAGGTTTAGGGGGAGAGAAAGTTTTTGTAGAAGAGGGGATGTACACCTCCATTCCCGCGATCATGATCTCGGCAACTTTTAGAGCTACCTGATCAGGGTTGTGGGACTGAAAGCAGTAACCATGCCATGTGAAGTCAAAGAGAAAGTTACGTAAATTTTCATGTTGGATACGCTCGAAGTGCCAAAGGCAGCGCTGAGTTGGAGGGATTGGTGGTGGGGGAGCGAAAATGAAAGAGACTGAGATCATAAAGTGGTCAGATCTACCAAGAGGGGAAAGCACTTACTAGGAGTAGTTTAAAAGGTTAGAAGTAAGAAATAGTTCAAGAGTGTTTGCAGCATGTTTGTAACGATCAGGAACGTGAGTAGGATGTTTGATAATTTGCTCCAGATCATGAGTAATAGAGAAAGCAAGGGCCTCGCTTCCTCCTACATCAGTATGAGAAGAATGAAGCCACTCACTGTGGTGTACATTGAAGTCTCCAATGTTGAGAACCTCGGCATGTGGGTGGGAAGATTGCAAGGACTCATGTATCGAGGACAGATATTCAAAGAAAGACACAAACTCGATGGAGTTTGGAGAAAAGTAGCATAAGCAAAGGAAAATAGTGGTAGTAGAGATATAGACTTTCAGCCAGAGAACATCAAAGTCGGGAGATTCAAGTTCCATGAGCCTCTCAGTAGGAGTGTTAGTGTTGCAGTATGCACAGACCCCACCTTTGGAACGAAAACGATTGAAGAAATCATAGTGAGAGATTTGAAATTGGTCAGTGGAAGCTTGTATAGACAGCTGGGTTTCTGATAGGAAGAGAAGGTTAGGGAGGAAAGTGCCCAAGTGCTGTTCCACAGATGAGAGATTAGAGTTCAGCCCACGAATGTTAGAATAGTGAAGAGTGAAAGAAGCAGATCTATTGGGAGGTGCAAGGTTAAGGGCAGAACTGCTACTACCACCAGGCGTGTCTGCCCTCAATCCAATAGTGGAGTCAATTCAATCCCCGGAGATTCTTCGCACCCCTCTATGCTGGGTACTGGGGGCCATTAGCTGTGGACCTTCCATAAATAATAACAAATGTGAGGGAAATAGAAAGAAAAAGAAACATATGTGGGGAATGCTGTGACTTGTCAAATGTAATGGAATAGCAAGAGACATGTAATGAATACGCCAGAATATTCAGTGTAGATGTATGCATGAGGAAGGAACCGTCCTGAAGGAAGACTTAACCTGGAACTGTCTAGACCAGTCCTAGTTGCATCCTAATACCTTCAGTCGTAGTCTTTCAACGGGCGGCTGGTGCCATGGCCAACCTACTAGGACAAGAGAGAGAGAGAGAGAGAGGAGAGAGAGAGAGAGAGAGAGAGAGAGAGAGAGAGAGAGAGAGAGAATTTAATTTTTTAATTATATGACTCCTGATTAGAGCCAAAAACCCTATCTGGTGCTCCTTCTGAATTCTCTCTTGCCTCTACCTCGTGTGGCATCTTCTCCGTTTTCCCTGCCTCGTATGACACCCCCTCCCTTACCCCTGTCGGATTTGACAAACCCTCCCGCTTCTCCTTATGGAAGTGGCACTCCCCTCTTTCCCCTCTAGCTATTATGTTACCCCTTCCTTACTTCGAATTTTCTGGCACCCCATCCCTTCCCACTATCCCGTCTGGTATCTGCAGTTTCCTTCAATACCCGTACCACAGTGACACCCCTGATTGTTCCTCTTAACCTTCCTTGCACCCCATTCACTTCCCTCCACCCTTGTTGGCACCCTTTTTCATACAAGGGTCCTGAGGGGCACCCCTATTCCCTTCCCTTGTCCTGAGAGGCATCCCACTCCTCACCCCTGTCTTGAGGGAAGCTCCTCTCTCCCTCCCTCTTTTCCCTGTAATACCCACCTCTTACTCCTTTCCCCACCTGGTACCTTAGTCTCCACCCTTGTAACACAGTATATAATGGAACCGATCAGGAGACGGGAAGATACGAGCTTTGGGCTCTTTCCCGTAAACACAATTAGGTAATCACAATTAGGTAATCACAGTCATACTTTTCCATATCCCTTTCTCCGGAAGATACCTCCTCCTTGCCCTTGACATTCTCAGCACCCCCTCTTCCCCTACCCCAATAACAATGGCACCCCTACCACTTCGCTTTTGCCCATCCCTTCACCCTTTCTCTTCCCTCTACCCCTGTGGGTACCCCTCTCCCTACTCCGATCCTGGGTGGCATCGCCCCTTTCCTCTTACTTCGGATGACAACCCACTCTCCCTTCCCCTTATACCTGTGGTATCCACCTTCCTCTTTCCCCTCCTGGCACTCTTCTCAATACCTCTGTCCCATTGGCTTCCCTCTCTTTAGCCCTTGTCGT
>JAXCGZ010006018.1:32500-37500 GCA_037179515.1 Halocaridina rubra
GTGTGTGTGTGTGTGTGTGTGTGGTGTGTGTGTGTGAGATTACCTAATTGTGATTACCTAATTGTGTTTACGGGAAAGAGCCCAAAGCTCGTATCTTCCCGTCTCCTGATCGGTTCCATTTTAGACTTAGTGATACTTATCGTACCTGTCCTTAAAACTATGGATTGAGATAGCATTAACTACCTCCTCGCGTGTGTGTGTGTGTGTGTGTGTGTGTGTGTGTGTGTGTGTGTGTGTGTGTGTGTGTGTGTGTGTGTGTGTGTGTGTGTGTGTGTGTGTGTGTGTGTGTGTGTGCTTTTTAGTGTGGTTTATTCCAGTGTGAATTTACGTTGATAACTTTAAGACTAATGGTGGGTTTTATTCTGTAGTTTATATTATTGTAGACTTTTATTCTCTTCATATTATGACTGCGTCAATGTGCCTGTATTTAGTCTTTCTGCATCTTGTAAACTTGAGTAACCTCCAGAAAACCTTGTTTAGTTAAATAGCCCCATATATTGTTTGGTTAGGTTAGGTTGGATCTTCTTAAGTTAAGTTGGATTAGGTAAGGTGATTTGAATTTTAAATATGAATAACCCTCTATCACACTGGAGTTACTCTCGACTGCACTGCTCAAAGTCATGAATAGTATCTATATTAATATAGATATAAAAAAAATCTCTTTGCTTGTATTATTAGACTTATCAAAAGCCTTCGATAGTGTAAACCATGAAATTCTTATAAGTAAAAGTACAAACCTAAATATTGACCCGAGCTAGTTTAGAGAATATCTATCTAATCGCAGACAGTCTATCCGTCTTAACAACATTTTCTCTATGCCAAAAAATGTATCATTTGGTGTTCCACAGGGATCAGTACTTGGTCCAATCCTCTTCTCCATTTACGTAACTGATCTATCTTCTTTCATTTCTGACTGTCTAGTCGTACAATATGCAGATGACACTCAACTACTCCTTAGTGGTGATATTAATAATCTCTCAGAGCTAACCTTAAGAGCAGAAAACACTTTGTCAAAAATTAAAACCCATTATCAAGTAATTGGGCTGTTAAATAACGAAAGTAAAACACAATGCATGTTTATTGGCTCAATGTTCCATATAGCACAAATTCCAGAAAACACAACAATTAATTTTTGCGGCAATATCATTACACCTAGCAAAACAGTCAAAAACCTAGGAATTCACTTTGATAACTACATGTTGTTTGATTCCCACATAACTAAAGTATGCAAAAAGGTTACAGGAACATTAATGTACTTATCACGCAAAAAAAGACAATTTTGAGACTACCACTCGAATAACTGTTGTTGAATCTCTAGCTCTAAGTCACATTAATTGCTGCACAACTGTTTGGGGAGCTACCACTAAGACTCAGATAAATAGAATACAGAAGCTTATTAGTTTTGAAGATCGAGTTGCCCTGGGAGGAATAAGAAAATATGACCACATCACACCAGCTCTCAATAAACTTGGGTGTCTGCAGGCAGAAAACAAAGTCGCTTATGCTATTAATTGTTTTTGTATACAAAATTTTGAATCATCATTATCCTAGCTGGCTATTTGATTTAAAAACAGTCAGGGATATAAGGGGAACCAACACAATACAGAGTAGTGAGCTCTTTATTCAGAGAACAAACACAGAAGCAGGTTCAAAGATGATCACTATTAAAGGGCCAACACTCTGGAACAATATTCCAGAGCTTCTTAAACATTCATCATCCTTCGCAGCTTTCAAAGGCAAACTATATAGTTTTCTTTTGGACAAATAGTTGCTGCTCATACATTTACTAAGCTTAATGGTTTAATGCAACTTCCCTTAACACTAATCTCTCTATATGTAAACTGATATCGCCTTCCCTGTTCTCTAAGTTAAGAACTGATTATTCTCATTGTAAGGAAAACAAATATGGTGATGATGCTGATAATAACGATCCTGTGTCGAGTGTTAATATTGCTACTTATTACTAACATTATTGTTAACATTTTTATTACAATATTATTATTTTCTAGGAAAGCCACATTTAATTTAACTGTATGTATTACCCTTTTACTTATTAGTTCAGTTACATGTCTACTTATAAGTTACTCTTAATTATAGAAGAATAATCACTGTACAAAAATGGAAAGAAATGTTTGTCAAGTTCACTACTATGACCATATGACCTGGAGGTCTCGAAAGCTTAGTTTTACTCTTTTTTACATTGGCATGTCATATATAAACATATAGTGTGGTTTATTGCAGCGTGAATTTACGTTAATAATTTTAAGACTAATGGTGGGTTTTTTTCTGCGGTTTATATATTGTAGTCTTTTAATCTCTTCATATTATGACTACGTCAATGTGGCTGTATTTAGTGTTTCTGCATCTTGCAAAGTTGAGTAGCCCCCAGAACCCCATGTTAAGTTAAATAGCCCCATATATTATTTGGTTAGGTTAGGTTGGATTTTCTAAGGTTAAGTTGGATTAGGTAAGGTCATTTGAATTGTAAATATGAATAACCCTATATCACCATGGGGTTACTCTTCATAAAATTATTTTTCTCTTGACCTACACCTACTGGAAACCACCTAGATCCCGGAAACAAGCACAAAGAGTGAATCAAAATTAAAGCAGCCAGCCCATCCGCGGCTATAAAGCCCATAAAAGGAGTCCTACTTGATATAAAATACCAACCGCGAGCCACAAGTCAAAGGGGGAAAAAACTCGGAGACTCTACGAAACACCAACAAAAATACGAGATTTAACGATGTAGGAGTCCTTTGGGGAAAGCATGTTATTGCTAGGGCTTTTTCCCCTCCCCACTCTGATATCGCTCTCCACGCCTCACACCCCGACACACGCACATGTATGATTTTGATTATGGGAGATTTTAATTATAGAGAGATAGATTGGATAAATCTTGACCCACAGAGCGGTGAGGACTCATTCAGGGCAAGATTCCTAGACTGCGTACAAGGGAATTTCCTACACCAACATGTAATGGAACCAACGAGGGCCAGGGTTGGCAATGAGCCATCACTTCTTGATCTAGTTCTCACAGATAACGTGTTGGATAATGAAAAAATTGAGTATGAACCACCAATTGGAAAGAGTGACCACTGTGTGTTGTTGATGGAGTATATCATTGAAGATATTCTGCCTGAGAGTAGAGGCACTGAGGACATGAGGAGGAACTATCCGAAAGGAGATTACATCAAAATGAATGAGCTTTTTGCAGTTATTGACTGGAGAACCTTATTTTACAACAAATCGGTACAAGAAATGTACGACATCTTTTATGAGAAATATGAGAAGATTGTAGATTGCTGCATGCCTGTCACCAAGGTTGGTGTAATTCATGTCAAAGAGAAATGGTTCAAAAATGAGTATAAAGGAGCTAAGGAGCGAAGAGGCAAATGCTGGAAAAGGTATAGAAGGAGGAAAAACATTAATGCCTAGCAAACCTACAAAAGAGCAAGAAATGATTGCCTAAGTAAACGAAGAGAGGCAGAGAGAAACTATGAGAGGCACATCACCATGAAGGCTAAAGAAAATCCCAAGCTTTTCCACAGCTTTATCAGAGGAAAATTAAAGGTAAAAGAACAGGTTTTAAGGCTTAAGAGAGCGGATGGAAGCATCACTGAGACGGATAAAAAGATCTTCAAAAAATTGAACAAGGAGTTTCAGTCAGTATTTACAGTAGAAAATACCCCACCCCCTCAGATTGCAGAGATAGAAGCTCACGGGCCGGTATTAGAGAACATCAACCTTTCAGCCACAATGATATGCAAAGCACTGATGGGGTTAGATGTCCATAAAGCTACAGGTCCTGATGATATATCCCCTCATGTACTTAAAAAATGCGCAAACTCAATATCAGTGGCACTAAGTATCAGGAAGGAGGGATAAGGATCTAAACTATAGACCAGTTTCCTTGACCAGCATAGTTTGCAAAGTTATGGAGAAACTACTAGGGAAGCATATCTCTCTTCACTTGGAATCCTTCAACTTTTTGTCAGTGAGACAACATGGCTTCAGAGAAGGTAAATCAACAGTAACAAACTTTTTAGAATTTTATGATGAGGTAAGCCGAATCTTACTGGAAAGAGGGGGCTGGGCAGATTGCATATTCCTAAACTCCCAGAAAGCATTTGACACTTCCACACGGGAGATTTATTAGGAAGCTGCAAGCAATGGCTAGAATAGGTGGAAATGTCTTGGAATGGATAAAAACTTACTTAGAAGGAAGGGAACAGAGTGTTAGAGTAGGACACTCAGTTTCTGAATGGAGAAGAGTTAGTAGTGGAGTTCCGCAGGGTTCAATTTTAGGGCCACTTTTGTTCCTTGTATATATGAATGGCCTACCAGAGTCTGTAAATTCATTCATGAATATGTTTGCAGATGATGCAAAGAATGTGAAGAAAGTAATAAACGAAAACAATGGTAGAGAACTTCAGGAAGATCTAAATAGTTTCCTTGAGTGGTCAGAAAAGTGGCTAATGAAATTCAATACTTCAAAATGTAAGGTAATGAGAATGGGTACAAGTGCGAGAAGGCCCAAGCTTGACTACTCGGTGGCAGGAGTACAACTTCAAGAGACAGAAAATGAGAGAGATCTAAGAGTAAACATACTGGCAGATTTGTCTCCGGAAATACATATACATGGCATAGTAAGGGCAGCATATGCTTTCTTATCAAATGTAAGGGTAGCCTTCAGGCACATGGACAATGAAATGTTCAGAAATATTCATGTAACCTATGTAAGGCCAAAACTTGAATATGCAGCCCCCTTTTGGAATCCGCACTTGAGAAAGCACATAGCTAAACTTGAAAAAGTTCGAAGACATGTCACGGAACTGGTGCCAGAAATACGCAATCTCAGTTATGATGAGAGGCTGAGGGAATTAGACTTACCATCACTCGAAGCTAGAAGATTGAGGGGGGATATGGTAACAGTGTTTAAACTCCTTCATGGTTATGATAGAGTGGATAGGAATCGATATTTTGATATGGTTGGCTCT